>BQNB010117479.1:2357-19493 GCA_026074375.1 Tanacetum coccineum
TTTAGCTTTAACCAACTTCCAAAGGGTCTCCAAGTCTTCTCTATCAATACCCTAAAGCATCTTTATCATTGATGAATACCTTTTTGAGCTTTGGTAGGTGGCTTTCTTCTTATCTTTTCAGCTCTAAGCTTTGCAAAGTGTTTCTTTCTTCTGTTCATGAGCTCTACAAACAATCTTGATCTTTCTTTAATGGTTATTTCTCCCTGTTCTTCTTCTTGTAGCCTCTGAGCTAACTCAAAGTCTGCCTCTATCATAGCTTATGTGTTATCCCATGATTCAATCAAATCAATGTTGGCTTCTTCTTCCTTTTGCCTTGTAAGCCTCTCTTCTTCAATAAGTTCAGCTTGCAACTAAGCTTCAAGATTTCTAGCCATTTCTTCATCAAGAGCAACTTGATCTTTCTTCTTTAATGGCACTTTAGGCTCCACCATTTTTCCTTTGCCTTTGTCTTTTACTTGTGGAAGTTGTGATTGTGAAGAAGAAAATGTTTTTGTAGATGCAGGTACTTGTTCTTCCTGATCATGAAATATAATTCCCTTAGCCCTTGGTCTAACAGATGTAACTGTTGTAGCAGCAGTTGTAACAGGCTTGGGTTTTGCAGTTTTGATCTCAATCAAAGTTTGAGCAAGAGTCAATTCATCTGGAATTTCAACACTGGCACTGGCAGTAGTAACTACTTCAGCAGCACTAACTAGAATTGACTTTGTAGTTGTAGCAACATTAACTACAGGCTCTTCAACCACCTTTTCAAACTTAATTCCCTGATCTTCCAACACACCTGTATCAAACATCAGGTTGTCATCATTCATCTCTTGAGTCTCATCTACCAAAGTCACTTCTGCATCAGCATTAAGATCTTTATTTTTCCTTCCCTGTTTGGATGCATCCTCCTTAGCACCCAAACTGGCATCATTAGAGGATTCTACCCTGCTAGAGGAACCAACCTTTATTAACCTTCTTAGCCCTAAAGTTCAAGACTTCCTTCTCTTTTCCAACTGCTTAACTCTCTTCTTTAAACTAGCATTCTCCTTTGCTTAAGCAGTCTTGCCTTTCTCCAAATCAAGGACCTTCTCCTGTAGGTTGGTACACAAACTCATCAATTCAGCAAGTTGAATTCTATCCTCACCACTTGGAGGAGGGTTAGGAATTATATTTGAGTTGATAAGACAAAATAAGAATGAAACAAAAGGACTAAAATCGTCATTCAAGAATTCTACAAGCTGGTGGAGAATTATTGAAGATTTAGTCAAAGGTATCAAGTTATAAATATATCAAAAATTATCCTTATGAAGAAAGAAGATAATAGAAGATCAAGTTAAATATTTAAAAGATTTATGTTTATCTCTTTGTAGAACTTATTATCTCTAGTATATAAATAGATACAGGTTATAGGTTTTATGCATCCAGAAAAGGGTGTCAAGATGTAGACATAGAAAAGTGTGTGTGTGTTATCTAGGCGTCAAGTCCTCTAATGGACACCTAGGGTTTGTTTGTTTTAGCCTCAAGAATCTATGATTCCTTTTATTAGTTAAGAGTAACCGTTCTAGAATTAATCATCTAGAATTGGGGCTATGAAGAACGTTTGGTTATTAATGAAGAACACCTTGTTGAATATCTTTGTTCTTATTTTGCTTTGTTTTTATAACTTATGAACATTGATATTATCCTAGATAAAGGTCTAAACAACCTGAGCTTAAACGATCTAACAATCTTTTAGGTTTTCACAATTGGTATCAGAGCCTTGTAGCTCTCGATCTAGGATCTTCAAGGTTTTAAAGAAACCCTAAAAACCCTAATTTTCAAGAAATCGTGTGGTGAAAGTTTTATGGGGTTTTGAAGATTCAGTGTTATAATGATGCTTATAATCGTCCTCTCTACCTGTTTGGGTATGCAATATAATTGGTAAGCTTTGTTACTATTTATTTGGGTTTCTTTTTGATCCATTGTGCTCTAACTGATCAAACCCTAGACAATTAGGGTTTGTATATTTTTTTATTTGGATCTGATGTGGTGTATACACAGCTTGGTATGAATTTATTCAAACTCTTTTAAGGTTTTCTTGATAAGCCATGATTGTTTAAAGTTGGGGTTTGCACTAATGGTATCTATGGTAGTCATGATTTGGAAGAGAAGGATGTTAATGTTATTCTTGATCATTATCGTGCTTAAATCAGAAGACATGGAAACTTTCAAGGCAATAATCTAGATCAGCTGGTATACAACTGGTAATAGGATGGTTACTACTACTATGGTTAGCAGTTACTACTGTTGGATTTGTATACAAAGTTAATGCTGTTAAAGAAGATTAATGCTGCTTGGATATAGTTTCTGCTATTTATTTAAATTAGTGCTGCTCGACTCAGTTAATGCTGCTAGGGCTCAAGTACATACTTAATGCTGTCAAGGATGTTTAATGCTACTAATGTACTTTGTCCTGCCTAGTATGGAAGAATAGTAGTAAGTCATGATTTAATACTACTAAGGTATAAAAGCAGTTACTACTGTTATTATTGTTGGTTAATACTGCTAGCGTTAAAAAGCAGTTACTACTGCTTATGGTAAAAGCAGTTAGTTACTACTGCTTGGGATTAAAAAGTTAATACTACTTCTTATGTTAATACTGTTTAGGTTAAAGGAAGTTAGTACTGCTAGAAGCAATTACAACTGATAGCCTTGTCCGATAAAAGAAGTTAGTACTGCTAGCTTTGACAGATATCAGATAACACACACATAAGATTTTTGGTTTTTGTTTCTTAACTTAATTAAAAGCTTGTATTTTTGCATCTATTAAAGATTTGGTTACGAAGAAGATTGTTTATCACTTATTTGACGGTGAAGTGGAATTATTTGGGTTTGTGTTTTATCATATCTTAAAGTGAGTTTAACACTTTGAAGATAACTTGTTCGTGCTTAGAAATGATGTGACAAAGAATTGTCAAATCTAGCAAAGGTGTGTGATTTTTCTTATGTTGCTCAATGCTCACATTTGCTATCACTTTGGTTATGTGTCTCATAGAAGATGAGGATAAATTGTCAAGAGATTGCGGTCTCCCTATACATTGGATTTGGTTATACGTTTGAAGTCACGTGGATAGTACAAGATATAAGACACAAGTTTGGGTCGTTCTACTTCTACATCAAGTTCATTATCAACTAGGGGAAGATTGTTGGGAATTATATTTTAGTTGATAAGACAAAACACGAATGAAACAAGATGGAAACAAAAGGACCAAAGTCGTCATAGAAGAATTCTACAAGCTGGTGGAGAAAATAAAGATTTGGTCAAAAAGAGATAAAGATGAAAAGATAAAGATGAATAATTAATTGATTCTCTCATTAATATCTTTTATTAGTTTCCATGTAAGCCTTGACTCCTTATGCTATAAAAGGAGGTCCAAGCATATTGTTTTAGATATCCAGAAAAGTGTGTGTCAAGATGTAGACACAGAAAAGTATGTGTGTGTGTTATCTAGGTATCTAGTCCTCTAATGTAGACACCTAAGGTTTGTTTGTTTTAGCCTCAAGAATCTATGATTACTGTTATTAGTTAAGAGTAACTGTTCTAGAATTAATCATCTAGAATTGGGGCTATAAAGAACGTTTGGTTATTAATGAAGAACACCTTGTTGAATATCTTTGTTCTTATTCTGCTTTGTTTTTATAACTTATGAACATTGATATTATCCTAGATAAAGGTCTAAACAACCTGAGCTTAAAGGATCTAACGATCTTATAGGTTTTCACAATACTTGAAAGGCAAGCAAACTTTAGATTCCAAGTTACTCCAAAGACATCACACCTCTTAGCAGTTAAGAGAATTTTTAGATACTTGAAAGGCAAGCCAACTTTAGGCCTTTGGTATTCCAGGGATTCTCCATTTGAACTGGTTGCTTACACTGATAGTGACTATGTTGGAGCAACTCAAGATAGGAAGTCTACAAGTAGAGGTTGTCAGTTTTTGGGAAACAGGTTGATATCTTGGCAGTGTAAGAAGCAAACTGTGGTTGACCCTTCTACAACTGAAGTTGAATATGTGGCTGCTGCTAGTTGCTGTGGACAAGTACTCTGGATTCAAAACCAATTGCTGGATTATGGGTATAATTTCATAAACACTGTCATTAATATTGACAATAACAGTACTATCTGCATTATTGGAAAATCTTTGCCGTCAACATACTAAAACAAAACAAATAGAGATTAGGCTCATTTATAAGAGATGGCAATACTAAAAAGTTAATACACAATGGATAAATCCATACTGATTATAAATGTTGCGAACTTCATTTTTGTATTACAAAAGGTTTTGATGCAAAGAAGATTTTAAGTACTTGGTCTCAATATTAGAAAATGCTTAATCCTTAAATGTCTATATCTCTTTATGTTTTTGTAAAATTTTTGTAAAAGATTAATACTGTTAGTTTTCTCAATTAATACTGCTAAGTATAATTAAAAATGCTAGTTATACTTAAGACTGCTTGTTAAAACTATTAGTCATACTTGATGCTATCAATAACAAAATACTTTGGATCTTGTATTTTTGTGCTATGGACTAACATCTACAGGTAAAGCATATTGAATATCTAATGTTTGAATCTTTTCACTTTGAAGAAATGTTTTTGAGAGAAAGTTAAGATCTGTAATCATAAGTTTTTAACTTCTTATACATGGGTTATGCATATATATGGATCTCATGAATTCCTCACATTTTTATTGGTTTTATTTTTTTCTATCTAGTCTTTTATCTAAGTGTGCTTATCGATGAATAAAGGCATGTTGTTTGAGTAATTATTGAAGACATAATTACTAAATACCAGTTAAGGCAGAAAATTAACTACTTACAAGAACATCGAGCAAGAGATACTACAAGGGCTGGGTGCCAAAGTTATAACTGTTTGAGGCAATTCTTATCTCTTAAGCATTGTTGATGTGGAGGCCTATTATGTCTAATGCATTCAAGCATATAAATGAAGGATACGGTTATATCAAATGTATGTTTAAAATGAATCAAAAGCATCTAGGCAAGTCAAAAGAGTCGGACACCCAAGGATACCTCAGTCTAGTGGTCCTCCTAAAAAAGGTTGGTGGACTGAAGGCTAGCCAAAGGATTTGGTGAACAGAATGGGAAAGAAGGCTTTGCCTCACTACTGCGTCAACTTAGTAAGTAGAGCAAGCAAGTGTGTTAACATCAGTAAGACCCTAATCCATGGCAACACATAATTCAGTTAACTTCCTTAGTGAATTGGTTCAGGGTAGTGTACAGGGAGCCAAGAACCATAAATGGGGGATATGAATGCTCAAACTAGGTTTGATATTACATCTAAACAGTCCAATGATCTACCTCTCTCAAGGAGGTTATCACAACATGAAGTGGGGAGGATAGAATGATCACTATTTGGAATTGATAGGAAATTTTGTGCACAACTGTCATATAAAAAATAAAAGATTTGTCTTTGTGTGCGAGCGGGGCCAAAAGAAATGAGACTAAATTGAGCTAAAAAATAAAAGGCGAGATGATGTGTGCATAAAACATAAATGAGATAATAATGTTAAGCAAAAAGAATTAAAGAGATAATGTGAGCATCAGTCACAACAGAAAAGAGTTTGTGTGAGAATCAATGATTTAGATGATGAGAATTGTCTTTTTTGGAATGAGAAAATTTGGGTTCATTAACTGGGGTTATTGAAGTTAATGCAGGCTAAGCTTCAACAGTTTCTACACGGTAAACTTACTGCTGCTAGAGCTTAAGTTGGGTTTCATTTAATGCGGTTAGGCATATGTAAATGCTGGCAGAAGTCGCAAAGTTCCTACTGTTAGGTGTTTTTATAATAACTTCATTAAGGGATTACTTCTACATCTTTCTTCTGATTTCATTCATATCTAAACCCTCTCTAAACATAAACCTAACTCAATTTTCATCTTGATCATCCACATACATCACATATCAAGCCTGCAGTATTGTTAAAACCGCAATAATGAGTCGCGTTCTATAAAACCCTGTAAGAAAGATATGTTTTGCCTAGATAATTAATTTCTTTCAAAGCAAGTTCTGTTCATTATGCTTTAAGGAGTCAATACTACCAACTACACATCTTGTATTGAACAATTTAAGACAACTGCCCAAGGTATAGACAATCAATATAGAGCGTTTAGTTACAGGAGCCCTAGTTTTCATACAAAAAGAGTTATTGGTACGAGTCAAGCATATGAGAGAATCTTCACATGTATGAATGCGAGAAGGTACTGATTGTCTTCCAACTGCTACTATTTTGAAGAACTGGCACGTATGCGGTATGAAAAGCCTTGTCAAAAGCTTACTTTTTATAAAGCCTTTTTCTCTCCATAGTGGAAGTATTTCATTCACACTATTACACCAAAGTCAACTGTGCTAAATCCACTGACATTGGACTAGAAGTTTCTCAGTTGTTTCAATGTCCTATTTCTTTGATATATATTTGGCAAAAAATCATAAGTTTCTCATCTGCGTCTTAAGTACATGTTTTAGTGCTAAGGTGAAACACTTGAGATGGAGGGGTCAAATTCTTTGATGTATCCAACTGTATTCTACAAGTTATTGCATTATAATCTCAACAACTTGGAGATATATGTCAACTCTATAACAATATTATTAGGTTTAAATACCCTTTCACACAAAGAAAGTTTTTGCTAATATGAAGAGAGCTAGAAAGGATTTTTCTGGAGACTAACACCTTATTTGACATACATATGATGTTTTTAATTTCTGAAGAAGTAAGGTAGAAGATTCAACCTTTTAAACTAGTAATCTACTCAGTACCCATTCTTGATCAACCATCTAACATCTCAACAACTTAAGAAGTAACCCAAAAAACATCTAGAGAAGACCAGATGTACAGGAGGCCAAAGGTCCTCAAGATGAGACAAAGCATGAGGAAAGTGTACCCATACCTTCCAATGATCCACAACCTAGTGGTGAGGATAGCATGCAACTAACTGATTTGATGGTTTTATGTACCAAATTGCAAACACAGGTTCTTGATTTAGAAAAAGCAAAGGATGCTCAAGCAAAGGAGATTACTGCTTTGAAGAAAAGGATCCAAAAGTTGGAAAGGAAGAAAATGTCAAGACCTACAGGTTTGAAGAGACTTAAGAAAGTTGGTATGTCTAGGAGAGTTGAGTCCTCTGAAGATCAAGAGAGTTTGGTTTCTCCTGAAGATGCATCCAAACAGGGGAGGAGTATTGAAGATATTGATGTTGATGTTGAGGTAACTTTATTTGATGAAACTCAAGAAAGACAGGATGATGAATTGATGTTTGATACTGGAGTTTTGGATACTGATGAGATACATGTGGAAGCAAAAGTTGATAAGAAAGATGAACAAAGTACTAAGCTTGATGATAATACTGCTGGTGAAGCAGTTACTACTGCTAGTGTTGAAGATAGTGCTACTCCTACAACTATTGAGGAAATCACTTTGGCTCAGACACTTATTCAGATCAAAGCAGCTAAGCCTAAAGTTGTTACTACTGCTGCTACAACATCAACAACTACAAGACCCAAGGATAAAGGGGTAGTAGTACAGGAGCCAAGTAAGTTTAGAGTTCCACAAGAGGCACAACCTTCAATTTCTAAAGTCAAAGGAAAAGTATTATGATTGAGCCAGAAGGTTCATTAAAAAGAAAAGATCAAATTGCCCTTGATGAACAAATTGCAAGAGATATTTAAGCTAAGTTGGATGCTGAGATTATAGAAGAACAAAAGCTAGCAAGGAAACAAGAAGAAGAAGCTAACATAGCATTGATTGAGTTATGGGAAAATACACAAGCTATGATAGAGGCTGATATATTGCTGGCTGAAAGACTCCAATCAAAAGAAAGAGAGGAGTTAACAGATGAGGATAAATTGTCAAGAGATTGCGGTCTCCCTATACATCGTATTTGGGTATACGTTCGAAGTCACATGGATAGTACAAGATATAAGACACACGTTTGGGTCGTTCTACTTCTACATCAAGTTCGTTATACTTAGTTTTCTTCATCAGTAGTCATTACATAGAGCCTACAGAATTTAAAGATTCAAGAGATGGTTAACATATGGGTTTCAGGGGAAGCTTAATGTTGAAATGTTTAACCATTTATATGCTACATTGAGGTGAACATTTTTACTACTACTAGTCTTTGTTACTACTGCTAGTGTAAGTTTCTACTGCTCAAGTTCATTTTTCTTAAGGTGCGTAATGGAGGGCAATTTGGGTTATTGGAATATTTGGATTAGAAGTGTAATATTGGTTCGTAGTTGTGAAGATCAAAGTTTCATACTTTAGTCTCCTATTTGATATTGACAAAAAGAGGAAGAAGATTTGATGATTTGCAACTTGTAGATCCTTGGTAGCTTAAGGGGAAGTTTTCATTCGTATATTAACTTTAGGGGAAGTTTGTGATTATTTGGTTTTGTCATTATCAACTAGGGGAAGATTGTTAGGAATTATATTTGATTTGATAAGACAAAACAAGATTGAAACAAAAGGACTAAAATTGTCATTCAAGAATTCTACAAGCTGGTGGAGAATTATTGAAGATTTAGTCAAAGATATCAAGTTATAAAGATATCAAAAGATCTCCTTATGAAGAAAGAAGATAACAGACGATCAAGTTAAATATTTAAAAGATTTATGTTTATCTCTTTGTAAAACCTATTATCTCTAAAATATAAAGAGATACAGGTTATAGGTTTTATGCATCCAGAAAAGGGTGTCAAGATGTAGACAAAAAAAAGTGTGTGTGTGTGTGCTATCTAGGCGTCAAGTCCTCTAATGGACGCTTAGGGATTGTTTGTTTTAGCCTCAAGAATCTATGATTCCTATTATTAGTTAAGAGTAACCGTTCTAGAATTGATCATCTAGAATTGGGGCTATAAAGAATGTTTGGTTATTAATGAAGAACACCATGTTGAATATCTTTGTTCTTATTCTGCTTTGTTTTTATAACTTATGAACATTGATATTATCCTAGATAAAGGTCTAAACAATCTGAGCTTAAACGATCTAACGATCTTATAGGTTTTCACAAGGTGGATCATAGGAAGGGGTAGAGACATGTTCCTTAGGAGTAGTCTCTTCAGTAGTAGGCTCTATAGGAGCACTGTCCTGCCTTTGTTTCCTTTTTTATTTTTTATTTTGAGGTTTTGAGGATGATGGTTGAGTAATAATGGGTATGGAATGGGAATCAGTAGGAGTAGCTGAATCTGCACCCATGTCTTTTGTAGCTTGAACCGTCATGGTGGAGAATATTGGTGTAACCCTTCCAGAAAAACCCTTGCATGATCTCTTCATGTTAGCAAACACCTTCTTGGTATGGGAAGGTGTAACATAAACCCCTTTATGTTTGGACATTCCCTCTACTTGTTTGTCTAGGAAGACTTGCACAAATCTTGGGTACATGAGAAATTTTACCCCACCATCCAAGTTCTTCACCATATTGTCAAAAATGTACTTGGAAAGGTTGAATTTTTGGTTGGTGGCAAGACATATGGTAGCAGATGCCATAGTGCTACTAAATTCATTCTCGGATGTAGTCTTAGCACTAAGGCATTGCAGTATGGCATGGATGAGAAATTTCCATTGGGATGAGAAATAAGCTTTATAGAATGTAAGCTTTTGAGTAAGCTTTTCATACCTTATTCTTTCCAATTTTGCAAAAATGGTAGCAGTAGGTAGATAATTTGTTCCTTCAGCATCATCCAACTTAAGATCACTCCTTATACTTGTCTCTGAAATGATTACCTTCTTCTTGTCTACTAGGGCTTGTATCTGTCGTTCCCCATTAACTATTTTACCTTAGCCGATGTCCAGAACTGTTTAATACAGGTAGTATAAATGGTTGGATTGACCATTAACGCATATTGGACAGAACTTGCATTTAGAAAATCAATAATTTCCTCAAACCCGTTACTTTCTTCAGGTTTCTCCAAAAACGCAACCAAATTGTGAGTTTCAGCAAACTTTGGGGTCGACATTGTGATGGGTTTTGATGATTAAAGACGAAATTGAGTTAGGGTTTATGATTAGAGAGGATAATAAGGTGTAAAATCAAACGAATAAGTGATTGAAACCCTTAATCAAAGTATTTATGAACTCACCCTCAACAACATTAATATGAACTAGCAGCATTAAGTTAAACCTAACAGCATTAACTAACAGCATAAACTAACCCAGCAGTAGGAAGTTATGCCTGGCAGCATTAACTTATACCTAACAGCAGTAAGTGAATGCCTAGCAGCATAAACTAATACAGGCAACAGTAAATTAAGCCTAACAGCATTAACTTAAGTTTAGCAACATTAAGTTTAAGCTGAGCAGCATTAACTTTAAGATACCAGTATTAACCCCAATTTCTTTCCAAAAATCATTTCCATCATCAATTTTAATTCTCAGAAGCTCTCTTTCTATTTTTAATCTCACTATATCTCTCATTTCTTTTCCTCACCAATTCACTCTATCTATTTTTATATCGCACAACTCTCTTTTTGTTTTTTAGCTCACTATATCTCTCATTTCTTTTTCTCACTAATTCACTCTTTCTATTTTTTTATTATCAATAATCCTTTCAGACAATTTTGTACAAAGTTCCATCAATTTCTTTAGTTTCATGTTGTCCTCCCCACTTCTAAGTGTGTTAACTCTTGAGAGAGGTGGATCATTGGACTATTTAGATGCAGCCTCAAACCTAATTTGAGCTTCTACACCCCCTTAATATGGTATCTTGGCACCTGGGACCACTACCTGAATCAGTTCCCTAAGGAAAAGACTCATTAAGTGTTGCCATGGATTAGGTCCTATTTATGTTACCACTGTCCTATTCTGCTTCTAAGCTAGAAGCAGTAGTGGCAGCCCTTTCCATTCTATCTTCCTACTCCTTATAGACAGTCTCATCTGCATCAAGGTGAATAGGTCCATTAAACTGAGATATCTTAGTGGTCCTTTTAGCTTTCCTAGGTTTTTAAGTCTTTTTGGGTTAAGATTGTGATAGAACATTTAAGATTAGATAGTGATATAGTTGTGGATGTGTGTTGGGGTTCAGTAGGATTTCCTGACCCTTCACCCACTTCTGCTTAATGATACATTCCCTTTCATCCAATCTTAATTAACCTCCCCTCAAACAATACTTCAGATATTAGGTAATCCAATACTAGCAATCAGAAAGTTAAACCTGCTAACATCAAAAGCCTTTGTTAGAAGATCTGCAACATTGTGGTATGTGTGAATCTTGATCACTTGAATCAACTTCTTCTCATAAGAATCTCTGATGAAATGGTGCCTTATTTCAATGTCCTTGGTTTTAGAATGAAACACTGGATTCTTCACAATATAAATGGTGCTTTCATTATTAATGTGAATCTTGGTGTTTATGAAGTTGAACCCATAATTAAGCATTTGATTTTGGATCCATAACACCTGCCCATAGCAATTAGTAGCAGCAACATACTCTGCTTCAGTAGTAGAATTTGCAACTATAGTCTGCTTTTTACATTGCCATGAAATCAACCTTTTGCCAAGAAATTGACAACCTCCTGTTGTGGATTTCCTATCAAAGCTAGCTCCAGCATAATCACTATCAGAAAAAGCTTCCAACTCAAATTGTGAATCCTTAGGATACCAAAGGCCCAATTTAGGTTGACCTTTCAAGTATCTAAAGATCCTCTTCACAGCATTAAGATGTGAGACTTTAGGAGTAACTTGAAACCTTGCACAAGCACAAACAACAAACATTATGTTAGGTCTAGAAGCTTTCAAATACATCAATGATCCAATCATTGATCTATATAAGTGTACATCCACATCCTCAGTTTCTTCATCCTTGAGCAATGCTTTGTTAGTCTTAATTGGAGTGCTTGCTGTCTTTACAGTTTCAAAATCAAACTTCTTCATTATAGCCAAAAGTTCAATATAGACCCAACATTTGTCATAGACCCAATGAACCAATCATAGCCACTCATTTTTTCATAAAAATAAAAAAACTCACTTTCCACATCTTTTTAAAAAATTAAATATCTCACACACCGTTAATCGTTACGCAAAACAAAACATACCATCGCGACGAGAATTAAATTATCTTTTTATAGAGGGGCGACACTATGTACTTTCGACGAACTTTTTTTTTATGATTTTATGAAGTAATATACGATTTTATAAAATCATATATGATTTATGAAATCATATATGATTTTATGAAATCATATATGATTTTATGAAATCATATATGATTAACTCCTTCATTATATCAGCCACATACTTGTCTTGACTGATGAAGATTCCATTATCTTTCTGCATGACTTGCAACCCTGAGAACAAAGTAAGCTCCCCCATAGAACTCATCTGGAACTTCTTGTGCATCATCTGCTCAAACTCAACATATAAAGACTTCTTTGTAGATCCAAAGATGATGTCATCAACATACACCTACACTAACAGGATATCACCTTTGTCCTTCTTGATGAATAGAGTCTTATCTATAGTGCCTCTTCTAAATCCATTTTCCAATAAGTAGGTAGACAAGGTTTCATACCAGGCTCTAGGAGCTTGATGTAGACCATATAAAGATTTTTCTACCTTATAAACTTTACTAGGGAACTATGGATCTTCAAAACTAGGAGTTTGGTACACATACACTTCCTCTTCAATATTACCATATAAAAAGGCACTCTTTACATCCATCTGGTACATAATAAATCCCATAAATGATGCATAGGCCAAAAATAACCTGATTGCTTCTATCCTAGCAACATGAGCAAAAACCTTATCATAATCAATGCCTTCTTCTTGGGTGTATCCTTGTTCAACCAGTCTTGCCTTATTTCTAACTATAATTTCTCTTTCATCTTTCTTGTTTCTATACACCCACTGGCATGTGCTTAATTACACATACCTTTTTACCTATAAAAACAAGCCTAAATGACCAAAAACGGACATAAAATGCCAAATATATGTTTGTTTTGCTATTTATGATGTGCAGGTAACGAATATTCACTAAAGGACAAAAACAAAGCCAAAATCAACAAAACCGAGCACGGGAATAGAAAAAGCGTAAAAGATCGAAGCCGAAGACATGTGCATCTTAAATGGGCCAACCCATACTCATTTAATAGGCTGGGCCAGCCGACTAAGCCTTAATCTATAAGTCTTACAAATTAAAAAGTCCAAGTCCAATTAAATCCTAACCTGGCCTAAATATAAGCCCAACATAACCCTTAACCATACACCCTTTAAATCCTTTTACACCATTGGTCCCTAGGGTTTACACCGTTAGTCCTTGGGGACTAACATAGTTAGTCCCTAACCATTAACCCCATTACCTTTTTTTCCTAACCCTGTTATCCCAAACAAATAAATATAAACAAATTCCCCATTTGCCCGCCAAATCCATCTGTCGCTGTTCACCCATCGTTTTCCCTCTTTTTCTCTACAACTAGACAAAAAACAATCACACCCCTTTAACCTATTCCCCCCAGCAAGAAGACAATTCCACCTTGGCAATCCCATGGGGTTTGATTGCACAAACTTAATCAAGGGCTTAGATTGGGTCTAAAGAAACACAACAAAGAAGATCAAAGGCTATGAATTATGCCTTGGGGAACACTCTTAAATCCTCCTCACATAAGAAGCATAACTTAAAGACCTAGAAGCTTCTCCTTCTTCTATAAATAGTCCATTAGGGAAGAGAGTAGTTTTTATCTAGTTTAGAATAGCTTATTTATTGTATTTTCAGCTTATTGTAGTTTAAAATCAGCTTATTGTATTTTCTTTTTAAGTCTTGTAAAAGTTTTTAAGTATTAATGAAATTTCAAGTTCTATTGCAAAATTCTGTTTTACCTTATGTTAATGAATTATAAGTAATGATAAGCTCTAATAAGCTCTTATATAACCTGTTTTCATAAAGCAAATTAAACTTTTTCATAGCTTTAAGTTTTTAAGAAAAGTTCACTCAAAAATCACCCATCAAATACCACAGCATATTTTGGAAGAAAAGCCAAACCTGGAAAGGCTTTTAAGACCACACTAGCTTGTTTTTAAACAAGATAGAGCTTGTTGATAAGCTCTAATAGCCATTTAAGCACTTGTTTAAGCAAAGGGCCTTGTAAGTTCATTTTTTCTATTTTTAGCTTATTTACTGTTTCTTTGCTTATTGCTGCTTATTTCTGTTTAATGTTGCTTATTATGTTCTATTGTTGCTTAATGAATTAATTTTATAGCTTAATAGTCATTTAGTTATGTTTTGATATAAAACTGCCATTAGAAGCTTAAAACTGCTCATTTTTGTTTGCTTATTTTAGTGCTTAATTGTGTGTTCTAATTGCTTATTTGTCTTTATTTTATCTTATATTTAACATGTTTTTAGTTTTTCTAAGTTTTCTAAGTCTTTTTCAAGTTTAAAATGAATTTTGAGAATTTAAGGGGGTGTTTGGCACTAGCAGTACTAACCATGTGTTAGTACTGTTGGTTAGACTTTGGCCTTTTAGTCACTTTTGACAAGCTTTAATTCAGTCTTTAAGTAAGTTTTCATAAGTTTTTAAAGTCTAAAAATCAAGTCTAAGGTTTTACCTATCAAGGGTTTGAATTTGTGGTCATAGGGGATTGATACACAGCTTATTTGCTTAGGTTCTTATTAGTGGCCTTTTGGTGTTAGTTTCATGCTTGTTTTTGGTTAAGTATACAGTAGAATAGATTTTTTTTAAATGTGCATTTGTCATTTGAGTTTAAGTCACAAAACTATCAAAGTTTCTAAGTCATATTTTCAAAGTTAAAAATCCACTTTTCAATCTCAAATCTAGATTAGTTAGAGATAGTTTTAGAATCTGAAAATTAGTGCACAAGTAGCTTTTAGTCCAATCTTAATCTGTTTAAGCTTATTTTAGGGTTTAGAACTTAATTAGATATCTGAATTTAGGGCTGCATAAGCCCTTTTTGTCTTTTAGAAAAAAACTTAAAAAAACCAAAAATATGCTTTCAGTGTAAACAGCCTTTTTCCATAGCCATTTTCATAGCTTATTAGTATCCCAAGGTGTTTAATTTTTGCTTATTCTAGTAGCTTAAGCTTAATCTGTCCTTTGGTCTTTAAGTCATAAGGATAGCTTAAGTGGATTAAAAATAAGCTAGAAAGTGCCATATAGGCTGTTTGGTTAACAGTTTTGGCGATAAAGCTAAATTTTTGATTGATTTTCTGGGAGGCTTATTGCTTATTTGATTTTGCTTTAATAGTGTTTATGATTGGCTTATTAGGTTAGGTAATAGTCCTTTTAAGCTTTATTTAGCTTAGGTCTGTGAGCCTTAATCAAGCTTATAAGCAATTTCAGTTTTAAGTATTAAAGCCTTAAAGCCCTATTTAAGTAATCCGTCACTTAGCATGTTTCTAGCTCATTTTATTAGCTTATTTTGGTGGGAATCATAATGCTTATTAGGTTAGGGTCTTTAAGTCTGATTTTAGCCTATTTAGGTTTTGCTTTAGCTTATTATAGTTTTTAGAATAGCTGTATGTTTTGAAAAAGTCATTAGTTTTTAGGAAAAGAGCTTTAACTATCAACTTTATTTAGCTTATTATCTAGCTTATTTTCAAGTTTCATAAAAAAGTTCATTTTTTAAAGTTTTCAACTTTTTGCTTATTTTAATATCTTTTAAAAAAGAAACCAAAAAAATGTTTTAATAAAAAAGAGAGGCTACAGGGTCGAACCTGTTGACCCCCCTATCACACACCCACCACCTCAACAACCACACTTCCACTACCAACCGCCCTTGAGACTTTTGCGTTTATACCTTGCATTATTTAATACTTAACCCTTTATTAGCAGTTTTGTTTATCCGAGCTTTTTAGCTTTTTACCAGCTTATTCTTTCAGCCAATTTTCCAGCTTTTATTTTTCTTAAATTCCAAATAGCTTAAAGTAATTTCTTTAATTTTTTCAGAATTTTAGAAATTAGTTTAGTATTTTTAATAATATTTTTAGATTAAATCAGTTTTTAATTCATAATAAAAAATATAAAAGTCAAAAAAATATAATTCTTTTTTTTAAAATTTTCTTTTATCATTTAGGACATTTAAAAATTATATTTGCATTTGCGTGTTAAAATTAGAGATTTAAGTTTTAAAGCTCGGGTTTTGATCCCGTTATCGTTTTTCGTGTTTTAACTTTAATTGCTTTCGTTTTAGCTTGATTTTAGTTGATTTTGCATATTAATTGTAGAAATAGAATCAAAAAATCATTGAATCATTTAATCACGCGATCACGAACTTAATCACGATTCTCAATTCACGCCTCGTCGGGAAACGACTCGGGAAGGTTTTGGATTTTACTTTGTTCAAAAGTAATCTCTTAGAAGCCTTACGGAATACTTACTCTCTCTTCTTAATTTATATTTTGATTTTAATTATATCTATATGTATATTAAGTTATATATATAAGTGTTATTATATTTAGAAATCAAATTTTTGGCGCCGGTGCATGGGAGGTTGTGAAACGATTATTGTGTGTAGTATATTGAATATCATAACACAATCAAGAGATGATGGGTTGTCCGATTTCTTTTAGAGAGAGAAAGTTAATATGCTAGTGAGAGAAAATACCTTAAGTGTGTGTAATATGAATTGAACAACCAACCCCTTCCCATGGCTGGAAAGGGGTATAAATACATGTGTTTAGATGCCCTAATGGGCTATGGTATGGGCTTACAAGTGGGTAAATGACTCGGCCCAATACCATGAGTCATACACTTACGATTAAACTACGAACTATGCTATTCTAGACAATACACGGGGTGACCAAGTCTTTTTCTTAAACCTAACAAAAGTGTTTTGAGCTTGGAGAAGAGATAAAAGTTGTTGCTGGGCTGCCAAATCAAGTCCCCTATTACCAAAACCAATTCCAGTATGCATGTTGGAGGTGTTTGTACGTGTGTTATTTTGAGACGTGTTAGAGCGTATACCTGCGGAACGAGACGAATCATGTATATACCTGCAGGTGGCACCCCAACCAAAGTTTTGACAGACCTCGGTCTTGTTATTAATATGATTATCATGTTCCTTGTTGGTGCGTGTGTATTGAACACGATGCGGTGTCTCGGTTAACAAGACTTGAGGAGCACTAGAGTTAGTGCTTACTGACAATGAAGG
>BQNB010117480.1:8938-21166 GCA_026074375.1 Tanacetum coccineum
CTCCGCACTTATGCGAAAAGGCAGAATGAAAACAAGAGGAAGGCTGATGATTCGTCAAGAAACAATCACCAACAACAACCTCACAAGAAGCAAAATGTAGCTAGGGCATACACTGTTAGCCTTGGTGAAAAGAAGGTTTATACTAGGGACCTACCTCTGCGCACCAAGTGCAATTACCATCACACTGGGCAATGTGCACCCAAGTGTGGAAAATGCAAGAGGTATGGCCATGCTACCACTGATTGTTGGGTCAATACCAACAACACCAACAACAACAACAACAAGAATAATCAAAAGGTTGGGGCATGTTATGAATGTGGTAACACCGGGCATATGAAGAGGAACTGCCCAAAGCTGAAGAACTGTAGGAATGGCAATGGGAATGGCCCAGCTCAAGGAAGAGCTTATGCTTTGGGAGGAAGAGATGCTAGCCCGGACCCTAACGTCGTCATGGGTACGTTTCTTCTCAATGACCGTTATGCTAAGATTTTGTTTGGTACTGGTGCGGATAGGAGCTTTGTATATAATAACTTTAGTACCTTGACTGACATTACCCCCACTACATTAGAAAATTATTATGACGTAGAATTAGCCAATGGGAAAATCATAGGAGTTAACACCATAATCCGAGGTTGCACTCTAAACGTCATGAATCGTCCTTTCAACATCGACTTGATGCCTGTCCCACTCAGTAGTTTTGATATCATTATTGGAATAGATTGGTTAACAAAGTATCATGGAGTGATCATCTGTGACGAGAAGATTGTATGTGTTCCTTTCGGAAGAGAGATGTTAATTTTCCAAGGCAATGGAAACAACCAAAGGGGATAATCCCGACTAAATATCATTTTGTGCACTAAGGCACAAGAGTATTTGTCAAAGGGATGTGATGTCTTTTTGGCACACGTTACCACGAAGGAAGCCAAAGACAAGTCGGAGGGGAAGCGACTTGAGGACGTGCCAATTGTTAGAGAATTTCCTAAAGTCTTTCCTGAAGACTTGTCGGGTATTCCACCAGCCCGACAAGTGAAATTCCAAATTGATTTGGTACCAGGTGCTGCACTTGTAGCACGGGCGCCTTATCGGTTGGCACCATCCGAAATGAAGGAACTGGCGGAACAACTTTAAGAACTATCCGACAAGGGATTTATAAGACCCAACTCTTCACCTTGGGGAGCCCCGGTCTTGTTTGTCAAGAAGAAAGATGAATCGTTCCATATGTCCATCGATTATTGTGAACTAAACAAGCTAACGGTAAAGAACCGTTATCCACTTCTCAGGATTGATGACTTGTTTGATCAACTGCAAGGGTCAAGTGTCTACTCTTAGATCGATCTACAATCAGGTTACCACCAGTTGAGGGTTCGCAAAGAAGATATCCCGAAGACCGCGTTTAGGACGCGTTATAGCCATTATGAATTCCAAGTGATGCCTTTTGGGTTAACAAACGCGCCTACTATATTTATGGACCTCATGAACTGGGTATGCAAACCTTATTTGGATATGTTTGTGATTGTCTTTATCGATGATATACTAATTTATTCAAAGAACAAGGAATAGCATCTCAAACTAATCTTGGAACTACTTAAGAAGGAGGAGTTGTACGCAAAATTCTCCAAGTGTGAATTTTAGATTCCAAAAGTACAGTTTCTCGGACATGTGATTGATAGTAAAGGCATCTATGTAGACCCTGCAAAGATCGAGTCAATTAAAGATTGGGCATCTCTTAAGAGTGCAACAGAGATCCGCCAATTTTTAGGACTCGCCGGTTATTACAGAAGATTCATTGAAGGCTTTTCCAAAATCGCCAAGATAATGACTAAGCTGACTTAGAAGAATGTAATGTTTGACTGGGGGGAGAAAGAGGAAGCCGCATTTCAATTGATTAAACAAAAGCTGTGTAGCGCACCCATTCTGGCTTTGCCTAAAGGATCAGAAAACTTCATTGTTTATTGCGATGCTTTGCATAAGGGTTTGGGTGCCGTGCTTATGCAAAACGAGAAAGTTATAGCCTATGCTTCTCGACAACTGAAGATCCACGAGAAAAACTACACAACTCATGATCTAGAACTTAGAGCTGTGGTGTTCGCTCTTAAGATATGGAGACATTACTTATACGAAACAAGGTGCACCGTATTTACCGACCATAAGAGTTTGTAACATATCCCGGATAAAAAAGAGTTGAACATGAGACAACGGCGTTACGATTGTGACATTCGTTATCACCCGGGAAAGGCAAACGCTGTTGCTGATGCTTTGAGCAGGAAAGAACGGTCTAAACCTTTTAGGGTTCGAGCCTTATTGGTTTGAATCTTCTTAAACAAATCCTATTAGCTCAAGCTGAAGCATTAAAACCTAAAAACCTCACTGCTAAAGATGTTTGAGGTATGCTCCGACAAGACCTTACAAAGGAAAGATTGAAACCCCGTGCGGATGGAACCTTATGTTTAAACAATAGGAGTTGGTTACCGTGTTATGGCAACTTAAGGACTTTAGTCATGCACGAGTCCTATAAGTCAAAATATTATATTCATCCCAGTTCAGATAATATGTACCAAGACTTGAAGCAGTGGTATTGGTGTCCTAACATGAAGGCGAACATTGCCATTTATGTTAGCAAATGTCTGACCTGTGCCAAAGTCAAGGCAGGGCATCAAAAACCTTCTGGCTTACTGGTCCAACCGGAGATTCCAGAATGGAAGTGGGAGAAAATCACCATGGATTTCATCACTAAACTCCCTAAGACGACAAATGGTTATGACACCATTTGGGTAATCATTGATCGTCTTACAAAATCTGCTTACTTCCTACCAATAAGGGAAAATGATCCCATGGAGAAGTTAATGAAACTTTACATGAAGGAAGTAGTCACCCGACATGGTGTGCCTGTATCTATTATCTTCGATCGTGATGGTAGATTTACTTCACTATTCTGGCAAGCACTCCATAAGGCATTAGGAACCCGATTGGACATGAGTACGGCTTATCATCCTGAAACTGACGGTCAAAGTGAAAGGACTATCTAAACCTTGGAAGACATGTTACGCGCTTGCGTGTTAGACTTTGGAAAGAGTTGGGATAGACATTTACCGTTAGTAGAGTTCTCATACAACAACAGTTACCATACTAGCATAAAGGCTGCACCATTTGAGGCACTGTATGGACGAAAGTGTCGATCACCCGTATGTTGAGCAAAAGTTGGAGATGCCCAGCTCACTGGTCCTGCAATAATTCATGAAAACACCGAGAAGATCGTCCAAATCAAAAGCAGAATTAAAGCCGCTCGTGACCGACAAAAGAGCTATGCAAACATTAGACGTAAACCAATGGTATTTCAAGTTGGTGACAAGGTCATGTTAAAAGTTTCACCTTGGAAAGGAGTTGTGCATTTTGGAAAACGGGGGAAGTTAAACCCTCGGTATGTCGGTCCTTTCAAGGTAATCGAGAGAGTTGGAACTGTTGCCTATAAGCTTGAGCTACCACAACAATTAAGCCGAGTTCATAACACGTTCCACGTGTAAAATCTGAAGAAGTGTCTGTCCGATGAGTCACTTGTGATTCCGTTGGAAGAGCTACGTGTTGATGACAAGCTCCATTTTGTGGAAAAGCCAGTAGAAGTCATGGACCGCGAAATCAAACAATTGAAGAGAAGTCGCATTCCCATCATTAAGGTGAGATGGAATTCTAAACGAGGTCCTGAGTTTACTTGGGAACGTGAAGACCAATTCAAGCAAAAATACCCACATCTTTTCACCCAGATCGCACCGTCGTCAGGTGCCGCATCTTAAGCCTTGAGGACAAGGCTCATCTAACCGGGGGAGACTATAATACCCCGTGTTTTCAGGTCTCATAACAATTTCAATAACTCCATTTTTTCTTCCATTTATACGTGTTTACTTTTATTCTAGCTCGCTTAGTTAAACCATAATAAGTAAAACTTAAGCGAGGCCTTTTACTATCATGAATAAGTCTACGCTTAAGCTAAAGACCTTAGCTATCATTCATTTTATTTTTTTATATATACGATTTAACTAATCAAAATCGAATGAATGCCATCCGTGTCCTTAACCGCCACTTAGCCTTTAATTTCTAAGAGTAATCAAGCAAGTTAAATTTCTACATTTGTTTAAATGGTGCACAATAAGAAAAATTTCTTAGACAATCCAAGAATCAAAAGAAATCCCTACAAACTAGACAAAGTGAATCGTGTATTCATTCCAACTCCACAATACCAGTAATATACACTTAAAATTTGTAAAGGGATACTCAATCTACTCCTAATTTAACCCTATTACCCAACGAATAAAAGCCCATAACCCCTTTTACTAAAACCCACCCATACACGTGAATAATATAGCTGCTACCCTCCTTGGTTTTGCTCCTAAGTCTTAAACAGCATCCACCTTTTTGATACTATACATTGACCGATTAAAAACCCAAGAATTCTTTGCCCCATTTGGATTAACAAGAGAATGTGACTTTAAGAGGAAGCATTGTGCATGTTTCATTATGTGACTATAAAAAGGTCAAGCATGCTCTTTGAAAACATAGCAACAACATCCTCAGAATCATACTCCATCTCCTCTCACTTTGGTTTTTTTGAATTCGCATACACAACACACAAACATCACACCATCACTTTTCCATAAACCCTAAACCTTATTCTTCACTTATGGATTCTTTGTTTGAGCAAATTTCCAGCAAGCAAAATGAGGCTACGGTTTGTTTCAAGTACACGAGTGAGGGGCAAGAGTAGTGGGACGTTTGGTTTAATCAAAGTGGTTGGCCTTGTAGCAAATTAGGGTTTTAGGTGGTACAAGCTTAAACACACATTTTCCTTTCAAGTCCTTGTGAGTTTACGCCTTTATCTTTGCGTTCTTTTGTGAGCTAAATCCTTCATCACTGCTTATCTATTATGTGCAATACTTTTCTTTAATGTGTGCTTGATAAAAAGAATACATATTTTTCTTATGTCTCTCTGATATAGCACGATTTATATGTAAAACTCTATACGGTTTGCGATGAGACTAGGGAACCATGTACATAATTGCGAGGGCATTAGGTGTAGAAGGAATCCCGTAATTATAGTTGGACTTAATAGTTAGATTACAAGAAAACGCGCCTGTTGCTGTTCTTTTAAAAAAATGATAATAAACGCAGCCTACACTAACAAGTTGAGTACATTTTTCGACCCTTAAAAGTAGGGAATATGAAATCGAATTTGGTCATTTCAAATAAAGGACATGTCATGAGTGTTTTGCCCCTGGAATTATACATTTTCGTCAAGTAAGTAGAAGGTCATAAGACCTCAAACTTGTTGTGTAAAACTGTCATTTTACCTTCTTTTTGTAAAACAGCTAACAAGCCCCTTTTTTCTTGAATTAATGTGACCATTGTATCAAGGGAAATGTCGAACTAAAGGTTGTTACTTGAAGCCTGATGTACCACCTTTAAGCTAGAACAAGCATCACCCTTGTGCGTTTAGTAACCAACCCGCAATTCACACATGAAATCGGCTGTTTAGCACAGGTGTTGACAATAGGTCGAACACCTGGTGTGCAATGGTCGCAACCTGTTGTGTGTAAGCCCTACTATTCGACCACTTTCTGACCTAGATAGCGACCCTGTCGTGCAAAGTTATAAATTAGGATTAATAGCCAGTAGGTCATAGAGTAATGAGGTATTTTTATTTTAGCCTAACTTTAACTAACGAAATCACAAACGGCTTTCAAAACTTGGGCCACGCAATCAGCGCACGCTGAAAATAAACCTTGTCTCATTATTTTTCTAAGTGTTAAAACTGCCATGCGACCCGCACATGTTTAGCCTCATTTTTAACTACTTAAATGATGTCTTTAGTCGAAGTTTACTTAACGAAAGTTATTGACGCCATGGCCTAGTTTTCCAAACCACTTTTGGGTTATAATTCCGTCGAGTAACGAGCCTGAAATTCAATGTTAAAACTCTATGTTTGTCCCCCAAATTTTATAAATAAAACTTAAGTATTAACACTTTTAATTTGTTTTCGTCATACCTTCGCTTAATTAATTGACACATTTAGAGACCAAACTAAGGCCCGACATGAATTAACCACCAAAAGCATAACGGATCTAGATTCTAAAATATCCGATGTCGTAGTTTACATGATTATTAATAATAGGACATGACCCGCTATATTTGGCCAAATTTTCATGAAAAGTTATAATTATAAACAAGCGATATTTTCTCAAACTCAAGCACACACTAGGGACAAGATTGCAAGTATTTATATTATTATTTTCTCGTTTAGTGAACATGTATTATTATTTCATAGGTTGCGGATAAAGTCTTTTGCATCGTTTTTCGTGCCACTACCTTGCTTCTACGTTATCATTACTTGATGTGAGTTTATAGTCCTGGTATGTTGGTAATTACACATACCTTTTACTTAATAAAACGACCCTAAATGACCAAAAACGCACATAAAATGTCATAAATATGCTTGTTTTTGTGTTTGTACTGTGCATGTACCATATATTCACTAAGGACGTAAACGAAGCCTAACAGGGACAAATGGAGCGAATGGAAGAGCAGGCGAAAACTAAAGCCAAAGGTGCAAAAGGTTTGAAAACGGAGCTAAAACGGATATTTCCGGATCGACTCGACAACGTTTGTGCATTTAATGACGTTAAGACGAAGTCAAAGTCAAACCCGTTATACGGCATTGGAAAGAGCATGGAAAAACAAACCCGAAACCCTATCACGATATAATGGGCCGACTCGTACCCATTTTAGTGGGGCCGGGTCAGCCCACTTTATTGAAATTAAACCTTATAAACCCAAAAATCCCAATACCCTTTTTTAAGTAAAACATAACCGGCCCAATCATACCCTTGTCCCAAAACCAAATAACCCCTTTAACAATGTTAACCCAAAACTATTTAACCCTTTACACTGTTAGTCCTTCAAGGACTAACATTGTTAGTCCTTGAGTCTAAACTATGCAAACCCTCCATACCTAATTACCCAGGGACTAAATGTGAGGTTACAAGGACTTCACTTGCAAGATAATCTATATAATTTCAGGTGCTATGGTGCCTGCCCACCATACTTCACCATGCCCCTCAATATTAAACTGTTTATCATCCTTTCCCGCCAAAACCCTTAACCCCAGTATTCCCCTTTCCCTGTCACCATCACCCTCGACCACCACACACAACCTGCCAAAAACTTCAACCCCACCCCTCTTGGCCTTTTTGTATCACTATGGCATATCCCCTTATTGTACCATGTGGTTAAGGGTCGTGTCAAAGAAATTTAAGGGTTGGGTTCATTTGGATTGGAGGGCCAGGCATAATTATGGGTCGGATTTGATGACTTGTTCGCGCTTATTCATAAAACACATGATCTAACACAGGACGGGTAGACATTTGTAGCTTATATTGGAAGTATGTGACTGAAAAAAAAATCACCTAGTGAGTAGTTATAGATTAGTTTAATATAATGATTTGATGTATTTTTATTCATGCATTTTTTACTTTTAAGACTTGCTAACCTTTTTATGTTTAATGAAAATTTTAAGTTTTATGCAAAAATCGTCTTTCAAATTTTCTCAAAAACTATTTATTTGTTCTAGCCTATTTGATCACTTAATTCTGGATGAAACATGTTTGTTGATTTTTGTGTGTCTTAATGATAACCTGGTTATGCAAAGTTTAGGCTTAAAACTCTTTTTACAGTCTTAAAATGTTTAAAACCCTTTTTTAAGGGGTGTTTGGCAAAAGAGCTCAAAACGAGTCAAACAAGTTTTTAAATTGGGTTGGGTCACTTAGCCTCCTTTATCAAGTCTTATTAAGTGAAGTTAAGTTGTTTTTAGAGTTTTTAAAGAAAATAAAAGTCAATTTTATGGATTTGTGTAAAAGTTTTCAAAACTGTGTTTTCAAAACTGTGTTTTCATAACAGTTTTCATAAGCTTATTTGATTGAGTTTGTGAAAAACCCTTTTAAGTATTGTCTAAGTGTTGTCTTTAAGTTTAGAATGCAGTAGATTAGATAATGCTTTTGGCCATTGTGTCTTGCCTATTTCTGTCCAAGTGTCTATGTTTCAGTTTTAGAGTTTTAAAATTCCTCTTTTCAATAGCTAATTTAGGTTAGGATAAGCTAGATTTAAGGAATGAAATTTGTTAATATAAGCTCATTAGTTATCCATCTTAATTTGTGTCAGCTTGCCTTAGTCTTAGGATCTTATTTAGTAGCTTATTTTAGGGCTGCATTATAGCCTTTTATCTTTTAAGAAACCATCAATCAGCAGCTGTTGAGTTTAAGTTGCATTTTTCTCAAGCCTTTTTCATGGCTTATTTATTTTCAAAACTAGTAAAGTGCTTGAATTAGTTAGTCTTTAGCATTGGCTTTAAGATTTTGAACTTATTTTGCCATAGGTTCTGATTGAATGGCTTAATTTTAACCAAGGTGACCCCCAGGTTTTTGGTATGCAGTTTTAGCCAAAGGGCTTATTTGGTATTTAAGCATTTCAGCCCTTAGGAATGTTTATTAGATTAGTTTTTTTTTTTTTTTTTTTTTTTTTTTTTTTTTTTTTTTTTTTTTTTTATTTTTTTTTTTAGGTTAGCTTATTTAGGTTAGTTTTATGCCCTAGTAGCTTATTTGGTTAAAGTCTAGCTTATTGTGGCTTATTTGCAAATTTTAGTTTGTGCCCATTTGTCCTAAGTGCTTATATACTTTTCAAGCTTTTCTGATTATTTATCTTGGCTTATTTGTGTTCCTTATGCTTATTAGATGTTGTTCAGTATCTGTGTTTGCTTATTTAACTTATTCAGTTGCTTATTTGCTCTTTTAAAGCCAAATTATTTAGCCCTTTGAAGTCTTAGTTTATATAAGTGTTCTGTCAGCTTATTTATGCTTTTTTTAGCTTATCCCTTGGTTTTCACAAAAAGTTGTAGTTTAGAAAAAGGCTTATTTCCATGTGCTTAATAAGTGTGTGTAAAAAGATTTAAGAATAAAAGTTACTGTAGCAAATTAAAAAAGAGTAAGGTCCAGGACTCGAACCTGCGACCTCACTCTTAATAGTACACACACTTAACACTCGCCCTAGGGTCTTTTTGAGTAAACATTCCTCTTCTTTTATTTTTATAGTCTTTTAGTACTTTTAAGCTTATAAGCTGTTTTAGCTTATTATACAGCTTATTTAATAAGTTGTCTTCCCCACTTTAATTTTCTTAAATTCAGTATAGTTAAAGTTATTTTATGTTATTTTTTAGATTTTTATAAACAATGGTTTGTATTTTTTGATAATTAATTTAGATTTTAAATCCGTAATTAAATCATAAAAAATTTTAAAAAGTCAAAAAAATATATTTTTTTTTACAAATTTTCTATTTTTCAATTAGGACTTGGGAAAAATAGATTTGCATCTGTAGGGTTAATATTTTAAAATTTCGTTTTTTAAAGAACGAGATTAGATCTCGCTTCTTGTTTTTTCTTCGGATTTTTAGCTTTGAACTCCTTCGTTTTTGGTCTTAGTTTTCTTTTTTTACTTTTTTAGTCATTTAGGATTTATTAAAAGTAAATATATCCACTTTCGGATATAATTTGATTAAATTAGGTTTTTTACGTCGGTTTTTAGTCCCATTTTAGGTTTTAATTTACATTGCTTTCGTTTTAGGGTTTCTTTTACTTGTTTTTTGCGTTCTTAATTGTAGAAATAGATAATCAAATCAAATCTTTGATCATTCAAGCATTGTTTAAACCTCGACTCGATTTTCCATTCACGCCTCGTCGGGAAGAACGACCCGGGTCCGGTTTTAAACTTTGTGGATAACGAAGTGAGAGACCGATACTTCCGGTAATACTATACTACTATTATTGATATTATCCTATTTGTTATATATTTATTTATATTTTATATATAGTAAAAGGGTATATCAAGTCCTATTTTATACTTTGTCAATCGTTATCAAATTCGGGGATGAGATCATGTTTGTTTTACAACATGGATGCAAGTACATTTTAAATTCAAATATTACGAGTTTGCCTAAGTAGCTATAACCCACTATGCCCATCATCATGAACTGTTAATTGCATAGATGTAATTGTTAATTGCATTATGTGAGCGCGAATGTTATGAATAGATCTATTTGGGATTAACATCCCCGTTCGGGCAAGTAGCGCTTGCTAGTTTACTGGTTGACCGGAAACGACGAACGTATATCATTTGGATTCATGGATGTTACGGGTTAAACATCTACATTTGGCAAAGTCATTTATATGTATTTGATATACATACATTGTTTAGCTTCGGTGTCATGAGCTTAGTTAATTTCGTAATACATTTTTGTGATACTGTATTTGTTACTTTATTACAGGGAAATCTTGCTATCCACTTCATTAACTTTATAAACCTATAAATTCACCAACATTATTGTTGACAGTTTAAACATGTTTTCTCAGGTCAATAAGGTACAAGTCACGGATACATTGGTTGGTCGTCATTTGAAGTCACATTATCATAAAGATTTGCATGCATTACATTTTAAAATATTGTTATGTTGTGAAATCTTTATTTTTCCAAGATAAACAAGTTAAGCCCATGAGCTTTTTGTATCGAACCATTTATGAAATCCAATGTATCAGTTTTTAAACGACCCTTATAATGGTCGTTCTCATATCTTGTGCTATTGATCTATGAAGTAATACCCCCGGAACATCATATTCCGTTGTGGCCCATTTTGGGGGTGTTACAGATTGGTATCAGAGCCAGGTTATAGAGAACCAGGTCAAACATTTTTACTTGGTCTATAACCGTTTTCAAACATTGTGTCATTCAAAAGTGTTCCAAAGGGACATACATACATTACTTATTTGCATATAGTATACATACTTATATGTCATGCATCATTTTAGCATTAGTTGATTTTGCTAAGTGCTTACATAAGTTATATATGTGCTTATAATACATTACGTATATTACTGATGGTATTATATAATATACTTATACAAGTTTATATTATGATTACAGATTTGCCATGTCTTCAGACAACGCTTCATCTGCTGTTACATATACGTCCGTATCTTTCGATTCAAACAGACCATCATCATGGGGCATTCCACTCGTGAATGCCGGCGAGATTCTGGATATGGACCCATACGAGGAGGTCGCCCAACAAGGGCAGGCCCATCCACTGTCACCTGCCTATGTACCTGACCCTATGAAGTTGGATGAGCATGCACCAGTATATGTTTCGGAGCCAGAACACCCAGAGTACCATGCACCATCAGATGATGACGTTCAGGTCGAGGATTAGCCTTATGCTGATGATGCTTCACCGACTGCAGAGCCACCTGGATACATTCCTGACTCGGATACGATGGAGGAGGATACTGATAAGGATTCTATTGATTATCCTGACGAGCCAGGGACCGACGATGAAGATGAGGATCCTAAAGAGGATCCCAGCGAGGAGCATGAGCCTGAGAATAAGGATGAGCCCTCTGAGGATTCTGATGAGACTGATCCGTTCGAGGAGAATGAGACTGCTGCTACACCACCACCACCTAGATCACCTCAGACTAAGATCCTTTTTTCTCAGACACGTCTTCGTAGGGCACAAAAGACTTTCAGACTTGAGCCACCCATGCCAGCATCCATGAAGGCACGCATTGCTGAGCATGCGGTCGCACCTATACCTCCCACCAGCCCTACCTATGATCAGGCACCATTGGGTCATAAGGCAACCATGGTCTGTATGAGAGATGACATCCTCGAGGAGGACATGCCACCTCGGAGGAGATTTGTACTTACTGCTCCCCCACCTGGGTGTGATGTAGCAGAGAGTTCTGCTGCTGCTGTTGCTAAAGCACCTAGAGGTCAGTATGATTTTGTTGATGCTGTTGAGGCAGGACAGGGTTTGAATCGTAGTCCTGGTCATGATGTCCGGACTATTGCTAGAGCTGCTGACAGAGCAGAGGATGTTGGTTATGTTAGAGCTTTACAGTGCCTCTGAGCATAGGATGATGACTTCCATTGAGGAAGTTAACTTATGGGTCAGCTACCAGGCACAGGTTCGCAGGAAGGAGAGTGAGCTGCATGACGCTCGGACTGACCGCAGAGACATTAGACTTGAGATTAATGTAGTGAGAGGCCAAAGGACTGTTTATGAGACAAAGTTGCATGAGGTACGCCAGGCTTACCTTTGTTTTGAGGCTCAGAACAGGGCATTATTGGCGCGACTTGAGA
>BQNB010117481.1:0-21166 GCA_026074375.1 Tanacetum coccineum
ATTTTAATCATATTATTGCTGAATAGAATACTTGTGAGGTGAGTGCAATTTGTATGTTTAGTATGTTGCTAAAATAGCTTTTGAACATTTTATATTAATGTGAGGAGTTATTATGTAAGTTAAATCTATGCGACCTTCAGGTTTTCTTTTCACTAAAAGAGTAATGTTAACATGTGATAGATTAGTTGCGATTCGTACATGAATTTTTTGTACAAACACATTAGATAATTTTCTACAGACTTCCCTCAATTTAGTAACGAAAATAGTTTGTTTGAAATCCTTCGCCACAATAATTGAGTTTGATTTAATTTCTAGGATGTTGACATCTTTATTTATCTGAAATGAATTTCACAGCCCTATAATTTAATATAATTATAGTGTTAATAATAATAACAGGTAAACATTAATTTGTTTTTCTAGTAGTGTTAATAGTAATAATAATATATTTCTCTAAAAATGTTCAAATAATAAGTAAAATGATGTGAAAAAAGCTGACAATTTAATAGTTTTGAAGAGTTAGTTTGTTGTTTTAAAAAAATCAGAAATATGATAAAACATAACGTTTAATTTATTTCAAAATGATGTGAAAAAGAGTGAGTTAAATGGCTCTACCGGTTGATTTATTATTTTACTTAACTTAAAATAATGTAAAATGCAAAGTTATTTAATTTAAGGGTCAATTTGCTGTTTAGTTAAACTAAAGGGTATTTAGGTATCATTTTGTAAATAAGGGGTGTTTATGTATTTATCAAATGATACGAAAAGAAAAGAGCATTTATATTTATGCCTAACATGATGATTTAAAATTAGACATAACCAATTAATTCATGACAAGTATATTAAACATGTTTTTTTCATCATTTTTCACCAATCACTTTTTGAAATGCACCAATCAAATTTTTGATATAAATTTAGGTTCATATTTTAGCCGTACAAATCAATTTTTAAAAAGAAATTCTCATTTTGATAATATACCACCAAATAATATTATTACCATATAATAAGATTATGAACCATTAAATATTGTCCATTACAAAGGCAAAACCCAGTTTTATAACATCTATATCCGATTGATAGTATATGTATATAACAAGCAGGATTACCGCGCGTTGCTGCGGGTCGTTATTTTTTCACACGTTGTTGCGGGCCATTAATTGTTTTTTTAATTTTGTGCGGGTTTATTTTTTCGGTCTCATGTTTAATAGTTTGTTTTTTTCTTATATTGGCATATGTGTTCGGCTCATGTTTAAAGGTTTTTTTATACGGGTTTTTTTTAGTATAATTTTATGGAATTATGTTGCGGGTTTATTTTTTCGGTATCATGTTTAATAGTTTGTTTTTCTCTTATATGAGCTTATGTCCCGCGCGTTGTTTTGGGCCGTTAAATTTTTTTTTTAGCTGTTATTTTTTTTTCTTTTTTTTCCGAATTTTTTTTTTGTCTCACGTTTAATAGTTTTTTTATATGAGCTTATGTGTTGGGTCTCATGTTTAATTTTTTTTTTTTACTTTGGGTCAGATGTTGGGCCAGATTGTGAGCTAATTTTTGGCCCACTTTGATTGGTACTGCAGCATGTTATAATTTTTTATTTTTTAGTTTGGGTCAGAAGTTGAGCCAAATTGTGAGCTATTTTTTTTGGCCCACTATGATTGCACTGTAGCAGGTCAAACTCAGTTAGACATTTGAGAAATGTAATATAGAGTAATAATACATATTGAATGGTGCATTTAATCTTTTTCCAATGGATGACCCTTAATTTTTGAGGAGAGCAAATCAAAGTTTCACATTAACAGTAAGTTTGGTACACAAAATTATCAAGATTATATTTAATTTTTGAAAAAAGTAAACTATCTAAAATATAATATTCGTTTAACATACATAACTTATACTACCCCCGTCTCACATTAAGTGTCCAGTTTGACTTTTTCTAGTTTTTTTTCTTCATCTTTGACCTTAATTATTTCTTTTTATGTTATATGTTACTTGATGCAAAATATATGAATTGATAGAGTTTTGAAAGTATTATTCATTGGTATAATTTTCATTAAATATTATATAACACAAACACATATATTTACGATCAAAGTTGATGAAAAAAGACCTCAAAAAGTCAAACTGGACATTTAATATAGGATGGAGGGAGTACGTGAATATAAAATAATCTTCTATAATCTATGAAAATCAAACGTTAATTCATGTATTTTATAAAAATAATTTTTTCATAATCTTTTTCTTCATTTTCAACTATAACTTCATCTATAGTTTCGGCAATAGTTATTTTTATCAAACATACACCAATACTCTAAAATGAGGATATATTATTAATATGTTTTCTTAGTTTTCAACTAAAATCTTCTAACTATAATACATATTAATGACAACAAATTAATAGCATATACATTTATTTTGCTTAAAAGAACAAAATTTAAAAATTAAAAATTAAAACAATTACCGCTGAAAAGATCAAGAAAATAAGATCAAAATAAGTTTAATACTGTAATACTTTTGACACTATATGAAATTGCTATGTATAAACTAGAATTTTTTTTATAAGTAATACAAATTACTTAAATTTAAAAATTTTAAGTTTAAGGAAATTCATGCAATATAAATAGTAGAGATTGATAAACACGTAAAGGTTGACCAATATTAAAAACTTGACATTACTTATTTTGCGTTCTTTTATTTTTATTAAAGAAAATTACAAAAAAAAGTATACGCTTTTTGATAAATTTCAACAAAATTTTTTTTTACTTGAATTATCGTATGTTACAACATTTTTCAATTAAACTTTGAACATTTTACATTGTATACATAAACCTTACGCAAAACAATTAACCAAAATATCAATATAAATATCCGCCGCTATAAAATCTCGTTGGTATGCACGGATACTCATCTACTTTCTTCAAACCAGTATAAAATAAGGGATGTCATTTATTTCCCTTAAACTTTTTTTCTTCACGGAACTATAAATACCTAACATAAAGTTATTAAATTTTTAACGTGTATCTTAGGGTGCATACACCTTAATCCATCTTATTCCATACACACGCCAAAACCTCTTATTAGGTGAGTGGTGGGCCCAAACACCTTAATTCATCTTATTTCATACACACACCAAAACCTCCCTCCACTCATTAAGAGACATTAGTGGAAAAACCACTTAATTCATATAAAAAAGAAACAAGCCTTAATGTTATATCTGACTTGGGGGGTGTTTGGCTAAGCTTATGAGTTGGGCTTAGGCTTATGTTATATAAGCGGCTTATGACTTATATATCGTAAGCTTATAAGCCCACGTTGAGTGTTTGAATTAGCTTATATTTTGTAAGTTTATGACTTCAAATGTTTGGTTTATTTTAAAGTGGTAAATGACTATAAAAGACATGGGTTGAAAAATATTAATGTTATATTAAGTATAATTGAGGGTTAATTTGTAATTTATAATGTAATATGTTATATAAGCCCAAACCACTTAAAAAAGCCACACTTTTGTGGCTTATCAAAACCCCCTTATATAAGCTCATAAGCCCACTCATATAAGCTAATAAGCTCATAAGCCCATCATATAAGCTTAGCCAAACACCCCCTTAGTTTCCAAAAGATATAAAGTTTGAGCGCCGCCACGGCTCTTAACTCCCTCGTTTCTTTATGTACACGCACAGATTTCATATTGTGCACGAGAAAAAAAAATAGAAAATGCCAAAAAAAAAAATTAACGGCAATTTTATTAGAACAAAACACTAGCAAGGAGCTAGAGACAAAATTACAAAGAAATCAAATAGGGATGTTGCAACCAACTTTTTTTTTTTTTTTTTTTGAACAGCAATATATTATTAAACAACTAGCAAGAAGCTAGAAATTACAAAGCGACAAGGTACGGATTTTTAAGCCAATCGTTCCAACTAAACGAGGCTTTACATCTATTACGACACCAATAAAAAGACCGAGACACAATATCCTCAAAAATCATCGCCTTTGGAGAAGAAACCGCTTCAAAGATATACTTGTTCCGATATTGCCAAACAACTAACCCAGTTAAAGTTACTTTTACATCTATAACGACACCATGTGAAAGAACGCGACACTATATCATCAAAAAAAACATCTTTGCGGGGGACGAGAGACGAGAAGAGGACCTGATTGGACGTCCTCAAGTCCAATGCCACTCTGTGCCATAGATTGCTCAATTACCTGAGATAAACATGCTAAAAGGATCAACACAACGGTTGAGTGAAATTCACAGTGTTTGAATACAAGTCATCATAAGTGATAATAATTGCAACGAATACAATTATCATGGAAAACATATTATTGCCCTAAGCTCATTCAACCAAACATTAACATCCGAAGTCAATTTAACGATGAATGATACAAATTGTCCTTAAGGAATGTAACATTGCCAAAGTTATCATTTGCTTCTGCAAAATAGTGCTTTGGTACCCCATTACGGGGTACACCACGGAGTTGTCACCACTCCCAAAATCTATCCATAATATGTCGCGTAACACTATAACGCAAGTGACTAATGGTTCATGATTAAGAAATATTGGCAGTGAATGCAAACTCAGGCAATAACATATCATGATAGCATACAATTGAAAAATACTTGTATTCATGGTTTATAGCATGTATCTCCCCACGGGATTTAGAAAACATGTAAAAGTTGAGACTATTACAACCCCCCACCCCCCCCCCAACAAGATAAGGTAGTTGATTGATTTGAAATTTAATTCAAATGAAAATAAACGGCCTCGTCACGCAACCTGGGTAATATGTCAAGTCTTAGTTTGATTGTTTCAAAACATTATTTCATAAAGTTTAACGTAAATATTCATTTGGTTTATTAACTTGTGAAAATATCGTATCACTGTTCGGGCTATCATAATCCAAAGATCATGTAGTAAACGTTTAAGGAGCTAGAAAACTTTAAATCGTAATCAGCAACATCATCAAAACGTCTACCCAAATGAAAATCCCCACACCATGAACTCCTTGTAACGTGATACGTTATAGATTAAATAATAAGGGTATTTATCTTTTTTAAGCTTCTTCAAAAGCTAAAGGATGATATACTATGTATAACATAATTATTCTATAGTGTTACAATCGATGAATGATAACGACAAATGTGTCGGGTTTTAATAAAATTCAGCCTTATAATATTTAAATATATTTTTATAATTATAATAATAATATTATATTTTATAAACTCCATCCTTGATAATATGAAAATGACAATATATACCCTTGGTATATATTAATTTACAATTTTAACCTTTTACTTTATATCTTTAAACATTTAAACCCTTAACTTTAGAGTATGGCAAAACAAACCCCTGAAGTTTAATTTTAGGATAATTACATTTTTGGTCCAAAAGTTATAAAGTTTCATAATTTACAATATATACCCCTTTGCATGAAATGTTTTGCGTTTTTAGTCCAAATTCCATAATTTTTGTATTTTTGATCTTGAAATTAAATTTGCAGGTTAAAGCTTATTACTATAAGCTCAAATAAGTAACTTTTACGAGCTTAAATCTTATGAAAAGAGCTTAATAGCTTAAAAATCCAAAACGGGTCCGTTTGGTTTAAAAAGATTAACCCGATGGGTTTAAGGTTTTAAGATTAGTTTTTAAGTTTATAAAAATGACAAATGAGCTTATTGAAATAGCTTATAATACCAGTTTATGACTTTTAGCATATTAGATACATGAAAATGGCTTATTAGGGTTTTAAGCATGCCTTTTGGTTTAGGAAAACCAAACGTGTGTCTTTGTGATTCAAGAACTTTATACAAGGAGCTTATACATGATCTAATAAGGCTTATGAAAGTTCTAAAACAAGGCAAGAGCTTATAGAACAAGTAGAAGACTTACAAACTTGAAAACAGGTCAAAAATGAGGGTTTTGGTTCGAATGACTTGGAGACGAGTTCTAAGGCTTCTTCTTCTTAATCCTTGGCTTCTAATCTGATCTAAGGACTTCACTTCTCTTCTAGGACATGGCTTGGACACAACTTGAGGTAGTATGAAGTTTTGATGGTGAATTGAAAATGTATGTATGTATGTGTGTATATATAGTGTAAAGAAAAGAGTGGCGCCCAAGTTTGCTTGGAGTGGTGGCCAAGGGTTAGCATAGGATGACTAAGATGAGCTAGGCTAGCTTGGAGAGGTGTAGGGTGGTGGAGATGGTTCGAAAATCAAAGGAAGTGACAAGGGTTTTACTTGGTGAGCAAAGGTGGTGATGGAGGTGGTAGGGTGGTTGCTTGGTGGTGACAAGTAGGTGACAAGTAGGCTATCAAGGTAGTGGATCATGGTGGTGGATGCTTGCTAGGTTAGAACTTGGTTTTATACTAGTTAAGAGGTGACGAGCTCATTAGGGTTTCGGGTTAGGGTTTTAGTTTTTAGGACGAGTAGAGGCTGAAATGAAGGGAAATAATATTTAAATATTGTGCATTGGAAGGTTGTAACATGTACAAGAAAGGTTTTATGAAATACCTTAGAAAATTAGAGGGAAAATGGCTAGTTTGAATGTTATGCATTGTCGGGTTGTACCATTGGCTTAAAGGAGTTGTACTAGAGTTTCTGAGGGAAATATAATTCAAAAGATATGCATTGTACATTTGTACACATGCCTTATTAGTTTGTACATTTATTTTGTATGTAAACATTACATATAGTTAGGGTTTTGATATAAACGTTTAACGTATAAAGCCGTTTTGATATAACGTTATGGAAAGTACGTTAAATAAATAATGTATGTTAAAATGGTGATTAAAACATATTGCTTGACCTATTATAACGTTTACTTGACATAAACATTGATGGAATTGGCATTGGTATGTTGCGTGAGCACGTTTACTTTTGTAATGTAAGTTACGTTACATTATGGATGAAATAAAGCAAAAATCTTTCCATGAAAATGGTTGCATCTAATTTAATAGATGGAAATTACACTGAGGAAAATTGCATCTAATTTAATAGATGGATAATTACATAACGGAAAATTGTGGGTTGTTATAGTCCCTCAACCTTAAAAGAAATCTCGTCCCGAGATTTAGTTGGATGATGGAGTAATGTTTGGAAATTAATGAGGATAATTGGCACGACATTGATCTTCGCGTTCCCACGTAATTTCTGGTCCTCTTTTAGAGTTCCATCTTACTTTGACTATAAGAATACGACTTTGTTTTAGTTGCTTGACTTCACGATCCATAATTTCTATTGGTTCTTCCACAAAGTTGAGTTTGTCATCGAGCCAAAGCTCTTTCATTGGAATGACGAGAGATTCGTCAGATATGCATTTCTTTAAATTAGAAACGTGGAAAGTATTGTGGACATTACTGAGTTCTTTAGGAAGCTCAAGTTTATATGTCATTGGGCCGACCCTGTCAAGGATCTTAAATGTTGCAATGTACCGGGGGTTAAGCTTTCCTCGCTTTCCGAATTGGATGACACCTTTCCGAGGTGACACTTTTAACATAACACGATCTCCAACTTGGAATTCCAAAGGCTTTCGCCTTACATTGGCGTAATTCCTTTGCCGAATATCTTGCAGCTTGCAAGCGTTGTCGGATTTGTACTATCTTTTCGATGGTTTCATGGATTATCTCTAGTCCCATGAGTTGGACATCTCCAACTTTGGCCCAACAGACAGGTGATCGACACTTTCGACCATAAAGTGTCTCGAATGGTGCTGCCTTAATACTGACATGGTAACTGTTATTGTAGGAAAATTCTACCAGTGGTAAATGTTTCTCCCATCCTTTTCCAAAATCTATAACACATGCTCGAAGCATGTCTTCGAGTGTTTGGATGGTTCTTTTACTTTGTCTATCGGTTTCGGGATGGTATGATGTACTCATGTCTAATTGAGTACCCAAAGCACTCTGCATTGATTGCCAGAGTCTGGATGTGAAATGACTGTCACGATCCGAGATGATGGATATCGGCACTCCATGCCGTGAAACTATTTCCTTTATATACAACCTTGTAAGGGTTTTCATACTATCTATTTCTCTGGTAAGGATAAAATGTGCTGATTTGGTAAGGCGGTCTACAATGACCCAAATTGTGTCATGTCTGTTTGATGTTTTGGGTAGTTTTGTAACGAAATCCATCGTTATTCTTTCCCATTTCCATGTAGGAATCTCTGGTTGTATCAGTAAGCCGGATGGCTTCTGACATTTTGCTTTAACTTTAAAGCATGTCAAACACTTACCAACATATTCAGCGATGATTGCCTTCATGTTAGGCCACCAATAGAGTTTCTTTATATCCGGATACATCTTGTCAGAACCTGGGTGAATGGAATACTTTGATTTATAGGATTCATACATGATTAAGTCCCTCAAATTACCAGAGAGTGGTAACCAGCTTTGATTCTTGATACATCGGGTTCCATCAGGACGTATTTCAAATGCTTTGTCCATTCCTCGTAGGTTCTCAGCTTCAATGTTTTTTTCTTTGATCGCCTCGGTTTGGGCTTCGAGGATTTGTGATGGTAATTTGGGGTGAATGGTCATGACTAATGATCTAACTCGGAGTGGTTTGATTCATTCCTTCCGGCTTAAGGCATCTGCTACAATATTTACCTTTCCAGGATGGTAGCGAATCTCACAATCGTAATTTGCAAGCAATTCTAACCAACGGCGTTGTCTCATGTTCAACTCTTTCTGATCAAGGATATGCTGAAGACTTTTATGATCAGTGAACACAGTACACTTTGTGCCATACAGATAGTGTCTCCAAATTTTAAGAGCGAACACTACTGCTTCTAATTCAAGGTCGTGTGTGGTATAGTTCTCTTCATGAGGCTTGATTTGTCGGGATGCGTATGCAATAACTTTTACTCTTTACATTAACACTGCTCCCAGACCTTGATGTGATGCATCACAGTAAACGACAAAGTCATCGTTTCCTTCTGGTAATGCTAAGATTGGAGCTTCATAAAGTTTTTGTTTTAACAGCTGAAAAGCTGACTCTTGGTTTTCTCTCCAGATATACTTCTTGTTTTTCTGGGTTAATTCAGTCAAAGACTTTGAAATCTTCGAAAAATCTTTGATAAATCTCCGATAGTAGCTGACGAGTCCTAAGAATTAGCGTATTTTTGTGGGTGTGGTAGGAGATGCCCAATTCTTAATTGCTTCAATCTTGGTGGGGTCAACGTGAATTCCTTGACTGTCAATTACGTGCCCAAGAAACTGCACGATACTGATCCAGAAATCACATTTGGAGAACTTGGCAAATAATTTCTCCTTTTTGAGTAATTCTAAGATTATTCTTAGGTGATCTGTATGTTCTTCTTTGTTGCGGGAGTAGATAAGAATATCATCGATGAACACTATCACAAATTTATCCAAGTATGGTTTACACACACGGTTCATGAAATCCATGAATACAGCAGGCGCGTTAGTTAAACCAAATGGCATCACTTGGAATTCATAGTGTCCGTACCTCGTTCTGAAAGCAGTCTTGGGGATATCTTCATCCCTGACTCTCAGTTGATGATGGCCTGATCTTAAGTCAATATTCGAGTAAACACTCGAACCTTGAAGTTGGTCGAATAATCATCGATTTTTGGTAATGGGTAACGATTCTTTAAGGTGAGTTTATTCAGCTCCCGATAATTGATACACATTCTGAAAGATCCGTCTTTCTTTTTAACAAATAAGACAGGAGCTCCCCAAGGAGAAGTACTTGGTCGGATAAAACATCGTTCTGCTAACTCTTGTAGTTTATTTGATAATTCTTGCATTTCTGAAGGAGCTAATCTGTAAGGTGCTCGGGCTACTGGTGCCGCTCCTGGAATTAAATCGATTTGAAATTCTACTTGGCGAACCGGAGGAAGGCCGGGTAGATCTTTAGGAAAAACTTTCGAAAATTCTCTAACTACTGCTATATCTTCTAGTCGTTTTTCGTCTGACTTCTTCTCCATTACTTGGGTTACAAAAACTTGATATCCTCTGGATATATACCTTTTGGTTTTTATACAGGATATGAGGCTTAGTCGGGTTTTATTTCGATCACCTCGTATGATCAAAGTTTCACCGTCGATTGGGATGTGGACGACTTTCTCGTCACAGATAATTCTAGCATGATACTTGGATAACCAATCCATACCAATGACGACGTCGAAACTACCAAGTTTAATCGGCATGAGATCAATTTCGAAAGGTTGGTTTAGCAAAATCAGATTACAACTCTGGATAACGGTATTAGTGCCTACTAGGTTCCCATCGGCCATTTCAATGTCATAAGTGGTATCTAGTGTAATTGGTGGAATATTAAGCATAGAAGCAAGAGATATGGATACGAAACTTTTATCGACTCCTGAATCAAATAATACTCTAGCTAGATGTTAGTTTAGAAAGAACGTACCCGTGAGTACGTTCAGGTCTTGGTGAGCGTTCTTGTCCCTTAGCAAGTATGTTCTTCCATGGGCATTGTTGTTTGCTTTTGGGTACTGGTTTCTGTAATGCCATTTTTCTCCACATGCATGACAAGTTATGGATATTGGTTGTAGGTTGCTCTAGTGGTTGGCCCTTTGTTTCTGCAGTTCCTGGTTTGATGACCTACCTTGTTGCAAGTATGACACTTGACAATGTAAGGTCATGTGTGATGGAGGGTGCACTTTTTACACAGGGAAAGGCTTCCAGTATACCTACTGTTTTCAGTTGGGGTGACAGCATAAGCCCTGAAGGTTTCTTGTCTTCTATTCTGCTGTTGGTGGTGATCATTGTTGCAATTGTTATTACGGTTATTTGGTAGTTGTTGTTGTTGAAGGTTCTTATATCATCAAACTTTCATTTGTGATCATTGGTTCCTTGCACAAAATTGTGCTTTATTACCTGATCCATTAACCTCTGGGTTATGGTAATGGCTTCCTCCAAAGTTTGAGGCTTTGAAGCGGTAACATTCCCTTCAATACTTCTGGGTAACCCCCCGATGAAGACTTCTATAAGTTTCTTAGAATTTGGCATCATAGTTAGGCATAAAACTGCCAATTCCTGGAATCTTCTAACGTAAGTCTTGAGATGATTTCCTTTTACAGTCAGATTGTAAAATTCATCTTCCATTTTCTTGATCTCAGTTCGGGGACAATGCTTCTTTATTAAGAGCTTTTTAAATTCAGACCAGGTGATCTTGTAGGATTCCTCTATTCCAATAGGCTGGGCGAATGAATTCCACCAGGACAAAGCTTCTTCAGTTAGAGTACCAGTAGCAAATTTTACTTTGGAGTCGTCGGTACAGTTGATACGGAAAAATACTGATTCAGTTCGTTCAAACCAGCGGATGAGGCCAACAGCGCCTTTCATACCTTTGAAATTAAAAGGTTGACAGCTCATAAACTCTTTGTAGCTACATTTTCTTGCTACAGGAATTTCTCTTGGTCCGGTGTTCCTATTGGTATTGTCAGCATTTGCCATGGTAGCAGCTTGTGCTTCTAGAGCTGCAGCAACACTATCAGCAACTAGTTTCCTGATGGCGGCCTGAGTCATGGCTGGTGCTGCAGATGTTGATGTCCTCTTGGGAGCCATTCTATCAACATTTACAAGACAATACAAAATAAGAATCATATCACAAGTCATTTGTACAATGTATGGAAATTTTGACAATGACTTATTTGATACAAGTTTTAACAAAGAAATACATATTCTTTGATATTACATTGCAGGATATAACGGAAAATTTTGGTATCTAAGATTTCCAGAGATGGACACTCTAACAAGCATCTAACTCATTAGGTTCCTCGGGGACTGATTCACTTTTCAGTGATCGTGATATGATCCATAATGAGTTATCACAATACAGGATAGACAACCACGACATACATAAATCGGTATCATAGAACAGCGAGGTATAATGGAATCACCACTGTATTAAGTCATAAACAACTTGTCTACATATTTTACATAGTCAAAAGTGTCATTATTTATGCCACACATCCAGTGGTTGGATTCTAACAAAAGCTGTAAATGATAAGGATCTAGTCTAGTAGTCTGGTGGTCCTCCCTTGTGGTTCTTGAGCTTATGGATCTTGTTCAGAAGATTCTTCATATCTGATCGGTGTCGAACCTGAATATCCTCGATGAGTATCTCTAAAGTAGAAATCTTGATGTGAGTAAGAACAATCTCATCATCATGCCTTATTTTCTCTCTCTGAAATTCAGAAATCTGAATACGGGCTTCTTGAAGTTCGGTTTCTAGTTGGTCAAAATCTCGATGTATGATTACTCGACCATTACCAAGACCTTTTATCTTATCTTCCATGTGCTCAATGCGCTCAAGAGGGAGCTCATCTAAGTGATTCAAAATAGTTTCTATATGTTCCTCATGACGTGCATAAGACGTGTCTGGAGCGCCATGATAATTCTCTCCAATCTCAAATACTTGAGGCGGAGCAGAAGGATTAGTAGAGGAAGATGATAGGAAACAGGCTCGTTTCTGAGGTGGCAGAATCTCTTCAGGAAGAAAGAAATCTTGGGGATCAAACATTGGTGATAGTGGTAACACTGGAGATGAAGGCAAAACATTTGGTGGAGCAATAGGAGCTCGTGGTGGTGGAATAGGTAATTCATTATTAGTAGCATTATATGCTTGCATGACATTCATATACTTAGATAAATCATCTAAAGGATCAGGAGAGGTGTTTCCCGGTGAGGCTGGGAAATAGTCTGGTGAAGCCGGAGTATAGTCAGGAGAGTATGTAGAGGAAAAAGCATCCTCAACATCGTAATTAGATGGGACGATAATAGGGTGGGTGGATGTAGACATAACTGTGTAACAACCCAATGGAAAAATAACATAAGTTATTTATATATAATTAATAGTTATGTATCATTTGCTACGCAAATCTCTTTACATACCATACAGGAAATGTAATGCATCGGAGGACTTTCTTGGATGGAGAAAAGTAGTTATAGTTTAGTTTTTAACCTTTTTTCCTACTCTATAACCGATGCTCCTGATACCAATCATACCAATCTGTAACACCCCCATATTTGACATATAGCAGCGAAAGCAAATTTTGGGCATTACTTCATGAATCAACAGTCATAATATAAAGAAAACGACTCAAAAGAGACGTTTTGGAAAATTTAGTTATCATTCAATAATATATCAGAGTTTTACAAAAGAGGTCCCAAAATACATCGTAAACATAAAGTTTGAATGATAACAAGTTTAGACGTCCTCAAGTCCAATGCCACTCTGTACCATAGATTGCTAAATTACCTGGGATAAACATGCTAAAAGGATCAACACAACGGTTGAGTGAAATTCATAGTGTTTGTAATGAAATGTTTGAATACAAGTCATCATACGTGGTAATAATTGCAACGAATACAATTATCATGGAAAATAATATTATTGTCCTAAGCTCATGCAACCAAACATTAACATCCGAAGTTAATTTAACGACTTGAAGGAACAACTGTCCTTAAGGAAATGTAACTTGCCAAAGTTATCCTTTGTTCTTAAATTTAATGCGTTTGGTTACCCCATGTACGGGTACACCAACGGGAGTTGTCACCCCCAATAGATCTATCCACAATATTCGCGTCTACTCGCAAGTGACTAATGGTTCATGATTAAGAAATATTGGCAGTGAATGCAAACTCAGGCAATAACATATCAGGATAGCATACAGTTAGAAAACACTTGTATTCATGGTTTATAGCATGTATCTCCCCACGGGATTTAGAAAACATGTAAAAGTAGGACTATGAACTCACCTTGATAAGGTAGTTGGTTGATTTGAAATTTAATTCAAATGGGAGTAAACGGCATCGCCACACAACCTGGGGTAATATGTCAAGTCTTAGTTTGATTATTTCAAAACTTTATTTCATAAAGTTTAACGTAAATTTTCATTTGGTTTATTAACTTGTGAAAATATCGTATCACTTTCGGACTATCATAATCCAGAGGTCATGTAGTAAACGTTTGAGGAGCTAGGACACTTTAAATCGTAAATCCAGCAACTCGTCAAAACGTTTACCCAAATAAAAACCCCTCACATGAAACTCCCTAGTAATGTGATACGTTATAGATTAAATGATAAGATTTTATTATTTTAGATTTCTTCAAAAGCTAGTGGATCATAAATTATGTTAAATATATTGATTTATAATGTTTCGATCGATGAATGATAACGATAATTGTGTCGGGTTTTAATAAAATTGAGTCTTATAATATTTTAGTATATTTTTATAATTAATATAAAAATATTACATTTTATACCCTTGAGAATAAAAATGACAATATATACCCTTGGTTTATATATATATATACACAAAATTAATCCTTTACTTTATATTTAAAACATTTAAACCCTTAACTTTAGAGTATGGCAAAATAAGTCCCTGTATTTATAACTTTAGGAAAATTACATTTTCAGCCCCTCTAGTTATACGATTCAAGAATTTACAATATATACCCCTTTGCATGAAAACATTTATGAATTAAGTCCCAAAACCATAATATTGATATTTTTGAAATCCAAAAGAGTTTTGCAGCTTATGGATTATTAGAATAAGCTAAAATAAGTTAAGTTTACGAGCTTAAAGCTTATAAAAAGAGCTTGTGAACTAGAAAGATCAAAATGGGCACGTTTGGTTTAGGAAAACCAAAACGCATGTGTTTGTGGTTCAAGGCTTTAAACAAGAGTTTTACATGGATCTAACAAAGCTTAAACATGATCTTAAAATGTGACAAGAACTTATAGAATAAATTGAAGACTTACTAGAATGAGCTTTTATAGGGTTTTTAGGGTACGTTTAGGGCACGGTTTGGTTTAGGAAAACCAAACAAATGGTTTTTATGATTCAAGGCTTATAAAAGTAACTTAATTATAGCTTATACAATATCTATAATTATATAAGAGCTTATGGAACAAGATAGAAAGCTTACTAGTACTTAAAATGATGAAAATGGGTCGAATAACAACTCAAAAACTTAAAAGATGAATCAAGAGACTTCTTTCTTCTTGTTTCTTGGCGTTTACTTGCTGTATACTTTCTTCTTAATCTTCCTTGGACTTTTTTAGATCATGACTTGAGGTAATATGAAGCTTTGATGGTGAATTTGAATGTATGTGTATGTTTCGGCTTATATAAGGCTTGAAATGGAGTAGTGGCCAAGTTTACTTGGTGTGGTGGCCAAGGTAAGTGAAGTAGGGACCAAGTAATAGTAGAGTGGTAACCAAGGAAGGCTATGGAGTAGCTATGCAAGGTATATGGAGGTGTTGATGATTCAAAAATCAAAGGAGGTGGCTAGGTGGTTTTCTTGGAGCTCAAGGTAACTAGTAGGTGATTCATGGAGGTGCTTGGGTGCTAGGGTGGTGACAAGGTGCTGAAGGTGGCTAGCAAGTAGGTGGATCATGGTGGAGTTAGGTGGTTTGCTTGTTTAACTTACGATTTAGAACTAGTTGGGTGTTTCGGGTAGATTAGGGTTTTCGGGTTAGGATTTATGGTTTTGGACGAGCTAGGGTTTTAGGATTAGGGATGAAATTGTTTAAATGTTGTGCTATATGTGTTTGTATCATGCTAGAGCTTTTAGATAATCTAGGATTGAATAAATGGAGGGAAATTGTGTTATTTTGAATTATCATGCATGGTTGCTTGTAACATTCGTGCTCAAATGAGTTGTACTTTGATTTAGGAGGGAAAATGTAATTTAAATATTATGTATTGATCACTTGTTCACATGCTTGAAGGCTTGTACATTCAGTTTGTATGTAAACATTACATGAAATTAGGGTTTTGATTTAAACGTTAACGTATAATATCCACTTTATAATAATGTTTTGGAAAGTACGTATGATAAAATATAGTTTAAAACATATTGCTTGACATATTATTACGTTTACTGGCTATAAACGTTGATGAAATTGGCATAGGTAGGTTGCGTGAGCTCGTTTACTTAGGTTATGCAAGTTACGTTACATAATAGGTGGAATAAAGCAAAAATATTCCCGTGAAAATGGTTGTACTTAATTTAATAAGTAGATATTACATTGATGACAATTGCATCTAATTTAATAGATGGATAATTACATAGATGAAAATTGTGGGTTGTTATAATCTCCCAACTTTAAAAGAAATCTCGTCCCGAGATTTAGTTGGATGCTGGAGTGATGTTTGAAAATAGATGTGGATACTTGGCACAAATTTGATCTTCGTGTTCCCACGTAAATTCTGGTCCTCTTTTCTAGTCACATCTTACTTTGACTATAGGAACACGACTTTGTCTTAGTTGCTTGACTTCTCGATCTATGATTTCCATTGGTTCTTCTACAAATTTGAGTTTGCCATCGAGCCTAAGCTCTTTCATTGGAATGACGAGGGATTCATCAGATAGCCATTTCTTTAAATTAGAAATGTGGAAAGTACCGTGGACATTATTGAGTTCTTCAGGAAGTTTAAGTGTGTATGCCACTGGGCTGACCCTTTTAAGGATCTTAAATGGTCCAATGTACCGGGGGTTAAGCTTTCCTCGCTTTCCGAATCGAATGACACCTTTTTGAGGTGCTACTTTCAACATAACACGATCTCCAACTTGGAATTCCAAAGGCTTTCGCCTTACGCTGGTATAACTCCTTTGTCGATCTCTTGCAGCTTGCAAGCGTTGTCGGATTTGTACTATCTTTTTGGTGATTTCATGGATTATCTCTGGTTCCGTGAGTTGGACATCTCCAACTTTGGCCTAACAGACAGATGATCAACACTTTTGACCATAAATTGCCTCGAATGGTACTGCCTTAATATTGGCATGGTAACTGTTATTATAGGAAAATTATACCAGTGGTAAGTGTCTTTCCCAACCTTTTCCAAAATCTATAACACAGGCTCGAAGCATGTCTTCGAGTGTTTGGATGGTTCTTTCACTTTGTCCATCAGTTTTGGGATGATATGTCGTACTCATGTCTAATTGAGTACCCAAAGGATTCTGCAATGATTGTCAGAATATGGATGTGAAATGACTGTCATGATCCGATATGATGGATATTGGTACTCCATGTCGTGAAACTATCTCCGTTATATACAACTTTGTAAGGGTTTCCATACTATCTGTTGCTATGGTGGGGATGAAATGTGCTAATTTTGTAAGGCGATCTACAATGACCCAAATTATGTCATGTCTGCTTGATGTTTTGGGTAGTTTTGTAATGAAGTCCATCATTATTCTTTCCTATTTCCTTGTAGGAATCTCTGGTTGTATCAAGTATGCCGGATGGTTTGACATTCTGCTTTAACTATAGGCATGTCCAAACACTTGTCCAAAATATTCTGCGATGATTGCCTTTCATGTCCAGGCACCAATAGAGTTTCTTTAGATCCTGATACATTTTGTCAGAACCTGGGTGAATGGAATACTTCTATTTATGGGATTCATGCATGATTAAGTCTCTCAAATTACCAAAGAGTGGTAACCAGCTTTGATTCTTGATACATCAGGTTCCATCAGGACGTACTTCAAATGCTTTGTCCATTCCTCGTAGGTTCTCAGCTTTGATGTTCTCTTCTTTGATCGCCTCGGTTTGGGCTTCGAGGATTTGTGATGGTAATTTTGGGTGAAGGGTCATGACTAATGCCTTGACTCGGAGTGGTTTGATTCATTCATTCCGGCTTAAGGCATCTGCTATAACATTTTCCTTTCCAGGATGATAGCGAATCTCACAATCATAATCTGCGAGCAATTCTAGCCAACGACGTTGTCTCATGTTCAACTCTTTCTGATCAAGTATATACTGAAGACTTTTATGATCGGTGAACACAGTACACTTTGTGCCATACAGATAGTGTCTCCAAATTTTAAGAGCGAACACAACTGCTCCTAATTTGAGGTCGTGTGTGGTATAATTCTCTTCATTAGGCTTAAGTTGTCGAGATGCATATGCAATAACTTTTTCTCTTTGCATTATCTCCGCTTCCAAACCTTGGAGTGCTGCATCATACGTAAACACAAAATCATTGTTTCCTTCTGGTAATGCTAAGATTGGAGCTTCACAAAGTTTCTGTTTTAGCAATTGAAAAGCTGACTCTTAGTTTTCTCCCTAGATATACTTCTTGTTTTTCTGGGTTAATTCAGTCAAAGACTTTGCAATCTTCGAAAAATCTTTGATAAATCCCCGATAGTAGCCGGCGAGTCCTAAGAATTGGCGTATTTCTGTGGGTGTGGTAGGAGATGCCCAATTCTTAACTGCTTCAATCTTGGCGGGGTCAACGTGAATTCCTTGACTATCAATTACGTGCCTAAGAAACTGCACGATACTGATCCAGAAATCATATATGGAAAACTTAGCATATAATTTCTCCTTTTTGAGTAATTCCAAGATTATTTTCAGGTGATCCGCTTGTTCTTCTTTATTACGGGAGTAGATGAGAATATCATAAATGAATACTATTACAAATTTATCCAAGTATGGTTTACACACACGATTCATGAGATCCATGAATACAGCAGGTGCGTTAGTTAAACCAAATGGCATCACTTGAAATTCATAGGGTCCGTACCTTGTTATGAAAGCAGTCTTGGGAATATCTTCATCCCTTACTCTCAGTTGATGATAACTTGATCTTAAGTCAATTTTCAAGTAAACACTCGAACCTTGAAGTTGGTCAAATAAGTCATCGATCCTGGGTAATGGGTAACGATTCTTTACAGTAAGTTTATTCAACTCTCAGTAATCGATACACATTCTATACGAGCATCTTTATTCTTAACAAATAAGACAGGAGCTCCCTAGGGCGAAGTACTTGGTCAGATAAAACCTCGGTCTGCTAACTCTTGTAGTTGGTCAGATAGTTCTTGCATTTCTGAAGGAGCTAATCTGTATGGTGCTCGAGCTACTGGTGCCGCTCCAGGAATTAAATCGATTTGGAATTCTACTTGGCGAACTGGAGAAAGGCCGGGTAGATTTTCAGGAAAGACTTCTAGAAATTCTCTGACTACTGGTATATCTTCCAACCGTTTCTCGGCTGACTTCTTTTCCATTACTTGGGCTACGAAAACTTGATATCCTCTGGATATATACCTTTTGGTTTTAATACAGGATATGAGGCTTAGTCGGGTTTTACTTTGATCACCTCGGATGATCAAAGTTTCACCGTCGATGGGGATGTGGACGACTTTCTCGTCATAGATAATTCTAGCATGATACTTGGATAACCAATCCATACCAATGACGACGTCAAAACTACCGAGTTTAATCGGCATGAGATCAATTTCGAAGGGTTGGTTTAGCAAGATCAGGGTGCAACCCTGGATAACGGTATTAGTGCCTACTAGGTTTCCATCGGCCATTTCAATGTCGTAAGTAGTATCTAATGTAATTGATGGGATATTAAGCATAGAAGCAAGAGATATGGATACAAAACTTTTATCGGCTCCTAAATCAAATAATATTCTAGCTAGATGTTGGTTTATAAGGAACGTACCCGTGACTATGTTCTGGTCTTGGTGAGTGTTATTGTCCCTCAGCAAGTATGCTCTTCCATGGGCATTGATGTTTGCCTTTGGGCATTGATTTCTGTAATGCCCTTTTTCTGCATAGGCATGACAAGTTACTGACACTGGTTGCAAGTTACTTCCAATGGATGGCCCTTTGTTTCTGTAGTTCCTGGTCAGATGACCCACCTTGTTACAAGTCTGGCACTTAACAGTGCAAGGTCCTGTGTGATGCAGGGTACATTTCTTACACAAGGGATGGATTCCAGTATACCTAATGTTTTTAGTTGGGGCGGCAGCATAAGCCTTGAAAGTTTCTTGTCTTCTATTATGCTGTTGGTGGTGATGATTGTTGCGGTTGTTATTGTTGTTGTTGCGGTTATTTTGGTAGTTGTTGTTGTTGAAGGTTCTTCTATCATCAGACTTTCGTTTGTGATCATTGATTCCTTGCACATAATTGTGCTTTGTTACTTGATCCATTAACCTCTGAGTTACGGTAATGGCTTCCTACAAAGTTTGAGGCTTTGAAGCGGTAACATTTCCTTCAATACTTCTGGGTAATCCACCGATGAAGACTTCCATGAGTTTCTCAGAATTTGGCACCATAGTTGGCCATAAGACTGCCAATTCCTGGAATCTTCTAATGTAAGTCTTGAGATCATTCCCTTTTATAGTCATATTGTAAAATTCATCTTCTATTTTCTTGACCTCAGTTCGGGGACAATACTTCTTTATTAAGAGCTTCTTAAATTCGGACAAGGTGATCTTGTAATCTTCCTCTATTCCAATAGGCAATGAATTCCACCAAGACAAAGCTTCTTCAGTCAGAGTACTAGTAGCAAATTTCACTTTGCAGTCTTCGATACAGTTGCTATGGGAAAATACGGATTCAGTTTGTTCAAACCAGCGGATGAGGCCAACAGCGCCTTCTATACCTTTGAAATTGAAAGGTTGGCAGCTCATAAACTCTTTGTAGCTACATTTTCTTGCTACAGAAGCTTCTCCTTATCCGGTGTTCCTATTGGTATTGTTAGCATTTGCCATGGTAGTAGCTTGTGCTTCTAGAGCTGCGGCAACACTATCAGCAACTAGTTTCCTAGTGGCAGCCTCAGACATGGCTGGTGTTGTAGATTTCGGTGTCCTCTTGGGAGCCATTCTATCAACATTTACAAGACCACACAGAATAAGAATTCATATAATGATAGTCATATCATAAGTCATCGTATAAAAATCAAAAATTTCATACTTACTGATATTGAATTTATTTGACATATCATTGTATGGATTCTCATTTTGATGCATGTTTTAACAAGGAAATACACATCCTTTGATATTACATTGTAGGTTATAATGGAAGATTTGGGAATCGACACACTAACAAGCATTTAACTCATTAGGTTTCTTGGGGACTGGTTCACTTCTCAGTGGTTGTGGTATGATATCGCGACCACTTAGATAACTTATTATGGATCATACCGTACATGAGTAATCGTAATACAGGACATAGGATATACAACCACGATAAACATAAATCGGTATTGATTGTGAGTTTTAATACACTTGTAAAATATACTATAATAATAATATAATTCCAAAGAGCAATTAAGAAAATTATCAAGTTACCCTTGATAAAATTCACTCTTAAAAATATATATAATATGATATATAATACATATATTTAACCGGGAAGTATGATCACCCGGGTCGTTTCC
>BQNB010117482.1:0-16807 GCA_026074375.1 Tanacetum coccineum
ATTCAGAAAAGTCCACTTTTTAATCTCAAAATTAGATAAGCTAAAGTTAGTTTTAGGTTTTGTAATTAATAGCATAGTTAGTTTGTAGTATATAGTACATCTGTTTGAGCTTATTTTTGCTTTTAAAACTCTTTTTCTAGCTTAAATTTAAGCCTGCATTACGTCATTTTGTCTGTTCAAAAATTTGAAAAAAAAACTCAGCAGCTACCGAGTGTCACAACCCTTTTCATTTAGCTTTTAAACAGCTTATTTGATTTTCAAAATGTTTTATGATTGATGATTTAGATAGCTTGTTGTATAAGCTTTTTATTGCTATAAGAATCTAAGCCATAATGATCCATTTTCTAGCTTAAAAATAAGCTAGAAAGTTCCCCCTTAGGCTGTTTATTCAAAAGTTTGGCCAATAAGCTTATTTGCTTTTCAGAGCTTATTGGCTTATTGGATTAGCTTTATTTATATTTAGTCCTGCTTATTAGGTTAGTTTTAGGCCCTTTTAGCTTATTTAACTTAGGTTAGAGCTTATTTAAGCTTATTAGCATTTTTAGTTTAGAAATTTAAGTTTAAAAGCCTTTAGGTAATCTTGTCATTTAAGCTTAGTTTTAGCTGACATTGTTAGCTTATTTTTGTTTTTAAGTGCTTATTAGGGTTAGGGTATCATTTGTTTTTAGCTTATTAGTTTCCATGTTAACTTATTTAGTCTAAAAAGGTTAAAAAGTTTAAGCCAAAAGTCATTTAGTTAGAAAAGTCTTATCTGTCACTTTAAAAAGCTTATTTCCAGCTTATTTTTAAGTTTTATAAAAAGTCACTTTTTTAAAGTCGCTTATTTTTAGGTCTTAAAGCTTTTCCATAAAAAGATTTTGCAAAATAAAAACATTTGGGAGTTGAGGGAAGCCCCACTTTCGAACTTGGGACCTCAACCTCACCTCAACCAAACGTTTTAACACACACCTCCGGTACAACATGCCCTTGGGTCTTTTCCGGTTAACAATTTCAAAATTAATTATATAACACCTTTTAGGCCATTTAGCTTATTAGCTCTTTTGGGCTTATTCCAAGAAGCTGGTTACCCCGTTTTATTTTTCTTAAATTCAGCATTGTTCGAAGCACTTTTTATAATTTTTCTAGATTTTTATAAAATAGTTTACTAATTTTAATTAATTTTTTAGATTAAATCAGTTTTTAATTCATAATAAATAAAATAAAAGTCAAAAAAATATAATTCTTTTTAATTTTTATTTTTTTATCATTTAGGACTGTTAAAAATTAAATTTGCATTTGTAGGGTTAAAATTTTAGAATTTGATTTTTTAAAGAACGAGTTTTGATCCCGTTAGCGTTTTTTTTCGTGTTTTAACTTAAATTACTTTCGTTTTAGGGTTTCTTTTATTTGTTTTTTCATTTTAATTGTAGAAATAAAAAACCCAATCAAATCTTGATCATTTAAACACGCGATCACGAACGTAACCTCGATTTTCAATTCACGCCTCGTCGGGAAATGACCCGGGAAGGTTTTTTGGGATTTACTTTGGATAAAAGTAAAAACTCTTTTAAAAAGCCTCTTAGAATCTTTATTATTGATATTTTTATAATTATCCTTATATATATTATATTATATATTTATTATATATTGTATTTATATATACTAAAAAGGAATGATTTTAAACGTGTCACTAGACGTTTCCATTGTTAGTATAAACGCAGTCCGCTACACCAACTCCCAAGTGGGAGCTGTTGGAATGTGGTAGTTGGATCCGCGTGTCATACGATTAGAAATACGTGAGCCTATTAGGGGCATACACGTTAAGACACATAGAATGCGTTTATCGTTAAATATACTTCACGTAATATATTTAAATAGTCGTTATAGTTTATAACTAACATAACGGTTATTTAAATATGTAAACCGAAGGGACTTAAATTGACAAAACCCAAACCCAAAGGGGTGCCTTGTGATGATTGGCCCCTATGGTTTTTTAGAGGGGGTGTTTGTGTCGATTTAGAATTGAGGAGGTGGAGGAATTGGAATAAGGAATGAATTATGGTTTCCTTGTTCACCAAGGACTACGTTTTAGGTGCCTATATAAACACCCTCACCCTAACTCATTTTTCATTCATTCACTCAATCTTTAAAAAACCTAAATTGATTTTCGATTTCCCCTTTCCTCCCAAAACCGAATTCGGTAAAACCCTAAAAGGGTTTTCTTGATTTTTGGTTCTTCCCTTTTTCCCTTGTTTGATTTTGGTAAAAACCAAAAGGGTTTCTATTGTGTGAATTGTTTTCCCACAAGGTCGATTGTGTTTCTACTAGCTTCAAGGGTTTCGGTTTATTATTATCCAAGTCGACAACAATTTATAAACTTAAAAGGGTTTTGGTTTCTTGGGTATTCGGTTCAACCGAATGTGACTAAACCCTAATTAGGGTTTGTAGAATTTCGATTCAAAGAAAAGACAACATGGGTTTGATTGAGAACCTCAATTCAAGAAAAAGCTACAACACAAGGTGTTTGTGAGACGTCAAGCAAAGACTAGCATCTTGGCGTATTTGTTGGACGTGTTATGTGAGCAACCATAGAGGTGATAATTTAATCACTAAGTTTCAAGATCAAGATTCTTGTTTATTGACTTTAGTCATTAAACATATTTGTGTGTTAATCTATGATGTCAAACTAGATCCATCCACTGCGTACTCGTAGTAAATATGGTTTACCAGTTCTTAAATCCCAACATTACTAAGCGTAGTTGGAGTCACAAAGACTTTAGATCGGTTGATGAAAAGTCTCATTGACGCCACTATCAATGGAAGCTACATTATAGTAAACGAGTGCTTGTCGCAAGGATGAAAATAACACCTTCTGATAAATGTTTGTCGTTAAAGATGGTAAGAAAGTTGTTCCACATGCTCGTCCCTTTTGCAACAACAATCAACAAAAGTCAAGGATGATCTCTCAGGCAAGTCGGTTTGTATTTTCCATGACCTGTTTTTACACACGGTCAGCTATATATAGTTGTCTCTCGCATTTGGAGCAAAAAATAATTGAAAATGGTTATTTGTAACGAACATGGGAATCTCACTAATACCACGACCAACATTGTCTACAAAGAAGTGCTACATACTTATGATCACATCTACATGTAATGTATCTCGCATTAATAGAAATAAATAATTGTATACTATTGTGTTTCATATAATGTATGTTTAATTATTACCAAATGTATACTTTACGTTTGTTTATCCATGTGTGGTTCTTTCTAACTTATAACTTCATAATACGTAATGTTATTTACTATTTTTTTAGACGTTACTTAAAAGTACCCATGAATTTCATGGGTCTTTTATATAATAAAAGATGTATTTTATACCTTACACTCCTTTAGGATAGTGAAGCTCACGAATGAAGTGGTGGACAATATAAACGATCATTTGTTAAACAAATTTCCAGGTGAAGAAATGGTTTATTTAAGTTGCGATAGCATTGATAAAATTGTACGTGGTGCCACCATAGATGAATATGTATTCTCACCGGGATTTATCAATGGATTGAAGTTCTCAGGTGTTCCAAACAAAAGACGTACAATACATATGACATGTTCTATACAATATTTGCTAATCATATATATTACAAATTATAACCTACTTTAACTTGCATTCTTTTTTTGGCATGAACTGTTAGGTTTTCAAGGTAGAAACATTTGGATATTACTTTAATGTGTCTCACTATACTCTTCAAGAACATCAAGTTTGAAGACGACAATGCATGAAAGTTTCTTATTTTAATTGCTACAAAACTCAATTGTTTGTTGAATGCTTGACTTATTACTTATTCATCCTTTTAAATATGGGTTTTAGCCGTACAATAGCAACGTACTTTCAGTTTTGTTCCATGTTGGTACGTGAACTTTTTTTTGTTCCACTTAATGTAACGAACTTTCAAGTTTTGTGTTAATTTGCACCAACTTGACCGGCAACCGGGAAAAAAGTTTTGTGTTAATTTTCACCAACTTAACGAACTTTCTAATGTTCCATTTTGATACGTGAACTTTTTCTAATATTCCGTTTTGGTACGTGAACTTTTTTTCTAATGTTCTGTTTTTGTACGTGAACTTTTTCTAATGTTCCGTTTTGGTACGTGAACTTTTTCTAATGTTCCGTTAAGTGGACCATAAATGTAGCTCATTCCGGTAAAACAAGTTTTACGGTGCAAATTAACACGAAACTTGAAAGTTCGTTACATTAAGTGGAACAAAAAAAAGTTCACGTACCAACATGGAACAAAACCGAAAGTACGTTGCTATTGTACGGCTAAAACCCTTTATTAAATATTAATGAATCATTGTTATGATCTTTGCTTTTTCGTTATTCACACAGGTTTTACCCTTAAAAAAAAATTAAACAACCCCCGGGGTTACCAGGGTATTTAAGTAGTTCATGTATATGTAAAACACAAACAAGTTTTGGGAGGTAAAATGGGAAATTCCCGGTAAAATATATGAATCACCACCAAAGAAATGTTAAAGTTACAATGGATTATGGCTGAGAAAAACCACATTACCTCAAGCACAACGCTTGAACATCCCTAAGTCGTGAGCTGACCATGCACAGATACGACCAAACTAGCTAAATACAATCAACAATAGCACCAATATGGATAAGAACCACGAAGAGCGTATATCCCCAAAATTGTCCCAAAGCCGGTCTCATCAGGAGTAGGTTAGCCAATTGATACTGCCTCCTTAAAAAACATTCCAAGAAAACCCAGTGGGAAAAACCTTGGAGGTGGAAAAAGGAGTCAGGCTTCTCAATTGGCAACTCCAATCTTGAAACCATACACAACCACGAAAACGAAGAACAATCCTATCAACCATAAGGTGAAAGCATCCATTAAGGTGGAAAAATATATAAGAGAATCAGGTAACTTCCAAAGTAATAAATGTCACCTTTAGTCTTTGTCTTCTTGAACTTACACGTAGATGCTTGAGCAAACAGTGGAGTGAATACAATCTATAATCTGTTTAGGAGACCTCTTCTATTCTTGAACAGCCGATTTTTCCTCTCTTGCCAAATAAAATAGTAGAGGCCGCGACCACAAGCTTGAATTCACTTTTAGGATGTTTACTTTTTAGAATAGGAATGATATGATCAATAATAGCATTAAGAGAATCCGACACCCTAGGAAGCCCAACATAGATCTTTATATGCTTTCAAACCTGCAAAGAGAAAACACATTCAAAGAAAAGATTATCATGTGAATCCGGTTGGGATTCACACAACGGGCACTGAAACGTGTTTAAGTCAGTATTGCTACTAACATCCCATTGTCTCAGGTTGTCTTGAGTCTTCAACTTCCATTTGATAACCATTCATAGATGAAATGCATGATGAGGAATGAAATTAGAGAACCATACAACATCCAGTTAATTTCATCACCTTTAGGACGAATACAATCCCAGACCATAGAGACAGAAAAAGACATAGCCATACCTGAATGATTCCTCCATTCCAAAACATCTAATAAATTAGGATCAATAGTCAGAACAATGATCATAGATAAGACAGGATATTTCAAGAACCATTCAGGAGGCCACTGCCAATATCTATTATCAACCACATCTTTAACCATAGAAGAAATATCAAAGCCCGCCTTGTGAATATCCAGGGTGGACACAATATCCAAAATAGGACAAGTAGGAAACCATCGGTCAAACCAAACAGAAACTTGCGTACCGTTTCCAATTCGATACCAAATAAATTTGCTGAATAATATGACAAAGTTGGAGAATCTTTCACCATCCCCACATCATGTTGCCCCGAATAGGGACATCCTAAAAATTTCATCCCCTTAGCTTGTAAACATGAATCCATTTCACCCACAAAGATTCCTTTAGAGAAAGAAGCCCGTAAATATGAGAGATCATAAGCGCCTTGTTGAACATATCCATCTTCCTTAACCAAAGACCACCTTCCTTTTTAGGAAGACATACAACCTCCCAAGCAACTTTAGCTTTACTCTTATGTATATCACCTTAGCTTCACAGAAAGCCCCTCATTAATTGCTAAATATCAAGAAGAATACGAGAAGGAAGAATAAAGACAGAAGCCCAATACACATGCATTGACCCAATGACCGATTGAACCAGCTGAAGCCTGCCAGCAGCAGATAAAGACTTATTCTTCCAGTCCTTAAGACGATTCTGAACTTTCTCAGTAAGCTCCCTACAATCCCTATAGACAAGTCTAGAAGAGATTAGCGGAACACCCAAATATTTAACTAAGAGACGACCTTCTTCAAAGGGGAGAATTTGGAGAATGGACAACTTCGTATGATTAAGGACATTGTAAAAATAGGCAGTGCTCTTAGGAAAGCTAGGAGAAAGACCCGATACAAATTTAAACTCATCCAAAGCCTCCATAATAACATGAGCAGAGATAGCATCCCCATGGGCAAAAAGAAAGAGATCATCTGCAAAACAGAGATTATAATATCCAATTTATCACAGAAACAGTGGTAAGTAAAAAATCAGACTCACGAACCTGACGATGAAGCATAAGCGTAAGAACCTCCATAATAAGAGTGGAAAGATAGGGGGACATATGGTCACCTTGACGAAGCCCATGTTGACCCATAAAATAACCATGAAGCGTCCCATTAACACTCAAGGAGAAAGAAGTATAAGATACACACTCCATAATCCAATGAATCATACGATGGTGGAAACCAAATCCCATAAGAATATCCTTCAAAAAAACCCAAATCAACCATATCATATGCTTTTTAAATATCAACTTTAAACGCACATCTAGGGGGACCACGATCAAGATGATAGTTATGCATAATCTCTTGAGTAAGTAAAATACTGTCAGAAATTCTTCTACCTGGCAAAAAAGCAGACTGATTAGGACTAACCAAATATGTCAAACTCTCCTTAATACGATTCGAGATTATCTTACTAATACACTTAAACATCACATTGCAGCAAGAAATCGGTCTATAGTCATTGATTCGAGAAGGAGATGCAACCTTGGGAATAAGAGCAATAATGGTATGGGTAACCTCCTTAAGAAGTTTACCATTAATGAAGAATTCTCGCACAGCATTAGAAACTTATGTTGCCACAATATCCTAAGCCTCTTTAAAGAAAGCAGTTGTGTATCCATCAAGACCCGGAGATTTATCATTGCTTATAATTATGATTTATTATTATTACTATTCATATTATAATATATCACATTATTATTATTATTATTATTATTATTATTATTATTATAACAGCACTTTTTATTAGAAATTCATGATATTTACAAGAAATTAGTAGGAAGTCGAGACACTATCTGGGCCTCCACTCCTCTAGCAATAGCAAAGCCAATCCTATTAGAAATGTTAACAGCAGCGCATGCCCTAATGTCTAGATCTTGAGTCACTAGAGACAAATCCATCAACGGAATGCTCTGCTGTACATGTAAGGGAAAGTGTACAGGTATTATTATCATTGTGTTATTATTAAATCGATTGTAAATTAAAAAATCCATAAATGTACGAGTTAACCACGTGTTATATCACTGCATGCGACTTAATTATAACTAATAAACATCAATATTAAAATATAAATTACAACTACTCAACATAATAACATAAAAGACAAAATTGATCATACTTTAAAATTATGAAGAAATTAGCAGAAAGATTCTTATTAAGTGTGCAGGTCAAATGCTAAGATCGCGAGATCCCCATACTATTGATCATTTTTCGTCTTTGCAAAAATCGAGGATACGTAAAAACCAGAACACGGATTGGAATCGATAAGTATGAGCACCTTTTAGTAATCATTTTTTTCCCTCCTTGCAAAGCTATAGCAAAATATCAAATACTAGCAAATTATTATGAGGGTAATTTGCACGAAAATATTTAGCTTACGGATCCCACCTTTTTATGGTTTTGTGAAGTTATCTTGCCGATATTTAAGATCGACTGTAGCCAGAACTTTTCGAATATCATCTTTTTGGATGAATCGGTACGAGTGTATTTATTGACCCCATTTATACCCCACCCTCGGATGAATAAGAAGTGTATAAATTACATGAAGTAATAATGGACAAATATTACATAACAGTTAGCGCAAATGGGCCCCAGGGCTAATAACTGCAAGTTGTTGCATAGTTGCTACAAAGTGTTCAAGTTTCAACTAGGATGCAAAGAACCCATAAATGGGCCTCACTACCCAACCTTCTGAAAAAGGGAGTATTTACGAACGCTTTGATTCTGTTGTGACCACATGAGTTTCAAACCGCCGTGTGGAAGATGTGCGGGGTCGATGACCAACATGTCAAAAACCATGGTTTACCCGATGAGCTTTTCAAAAAATTGGTCACAACATCCAAGCACATAACACTCAAAAGTTCCAAATTCACAAAAAGATTACAAGAACAGCCAATTAAATAGGGCCACCTCCCTATTCGCGCAAATTTACCCCATGATGTAGTGAACTAAAAAAACTACCTAACAAGTAAGTGAACAATCATAAGGTATTTTGTCTAATAATAGACACTTTGTAGTTGTTGTAAACGTGGGTAAGGGGGGAATGAAGTCACCAGCTGATTGAGTGAGCATTGATGTACGTGGTACTATATTTAAAGGGGTGTAGCCTCAACGTAGAGCGATAAAGAAAACAAATAGAATAAAATCGGGGAAACCTGCCATCCGGTTATTGGTTCACACAAACCCAAAACACCGCGGTTCACCAGGTTTATTAGCTCCCCTCGCCCCCCCCCCCCAAAACGAGACACGGCTCGAGTTATCTCGGTTTGGTTTTCATTTATTGCAGAAGAGCCTAACTGGGCCCGAGAGCCGCGTGCAGGGGTCAAACCGAGTTTTAAATAACACTAGTTAAATTTTTGGTTTTAATTTTTAATAGGTTAGTCTAAGTGGGGGGAATAAAATTTATGTGTGATTTTTTTATATAAAAAAAGATATTTATATTTCTCAACGTTTACCCCTACTCACATTGCGCACATAAAAAACCACTAACCCCTTAATACTACCACACACCAGCCGATTCGCGTCACACCCACGCCCCCCCTAACCAAAATGGACCGCTCCAATGAGCGTCCGTTAATTTGTTGCACATGTCCCCATCCCTCTGGCTGAGGCGCCAAATTATCCTTCCCCCAAAATTGTAAACGAAACTTTCCCTCTACAGATATGAGAACTGAAATCCTATCGTGGCTGCCTCCTCTCACTAATCACCAGAAATGAAATTGCAAACCTTCATCATTAAACTTTAAATTTCCCTGCAAACTTGTTTGTGTTCTAATCTCATCGTCACACTCTCTCAGGTCACACCATCTCGGCCCATTGCATTTACCTGAATCTCAACTTTCATATTTGTATCCACTAATTAAGGTGTGTGGGGGGGGTATAATAGATTTATTTATTTCTTCTAATTTTTTATTAAAATAAGTGTAGCATTCAGGGCGGGATCAACTGTAAAGTTATTTTTTTTGATTTTGTAAATTTAAGGGTTTTAGTCAAGTCTACGGCCCCGGGAGCTTACATTATAAATAAAACGTGCAACACATTTTTTTATTGTTATTGAAGTAGCTCATAACAGTTCTTAATAATATTGTAATAGGTGCCATGGGACATAGACCCTCTTGGTTACTTTTTTATCATAATTTATTGTTACACAGGCCAGATAATATGTGTAAATGTTTAACTTTTAGACAATAACAATATGAGCTCATACTAGCTAGATTTGCATAACAATTTACTTACTTATTCTTATCATTAGTTTGAAGGTTTCAAATAACAGATTAGTTTTGTGGAGATCCAAGTTAATAAGTTACGTTATTTTGAGAGACAGGGGGCATTAGTTTAAATTGCTATAGTTTGTTTGCTATTAAAGCAAGTGTGAGTTTGAAGGAAAACTCGTTTGTGAATAGCTATAGTTTCTTGCAAATAGTTTAATTCTAATAACGATAGCAACTTAATTGTTATAGAGGCAGAGTCTGTGTAAGTTAAAATTTTGCATCATTTTATGCAATGTGTTTGTTTATATGCACTTGATGTTGAAAGGCACCCTTCTACCCACGGCGCTTACTACTTTACTCTCTAATTTTATTTTAGTGGTTGGAACTAGTGTCACACACACCTCAGCAACGTATGTCATTAGTAATTAAGTTTTCGATAGATCTATCAAGACATCGGAAAAGAGTTCTTGGAACAAAAACAATTCCACTTTCCAATTTTATTATGTCCAAATGCAAGAAATCAAAGATGCATTAGTATTTGTTTCGATGTCAAGTCGGAAAAGTTTAGGAAAAAAACAATTTCCACCTGTTCCAATTTCATTATGTCAAAATGCAAGTTTAGTGGTTCCGGATGGCTGCATTCACTTGTGTGTATCCTATATACCACAAGAACAAGGTCGTTCTCTTTCGAACATGGGGATGGGTGGTGATGATGGGTGGGTGAAGGTCAATTTTTCAAAGATTAAGAAGATCAAATTTTCAAAGAATAGGAAGGTCTCCATGACAAGAAATGAGAACTGGTTTGTGATTGCTGAGAACAAGAAAGGTCTTTTTGTTGAGTTGTGAAGACTGATGTAGACTTTTTGGGTGCAAACCCAATCCCACATTGGTAAAATAAGTAAATTAGAAGATGTGTTTCAACTTATCAATACCCCTCATTATAATTGTAAACAATATCTCTTGTGTGTGTATCACAATAATAAAATCTCTTTGGTTTGACCTATGGACTGCTACGACTACCTAAGTCATAGATACCACGTTATATCTCGTGTTCTTTACTTTCCGCAAGCGTTGTTTGTATTCTTTGTTTGTTCGAGCGATGTGTGTAGGTGCGATGTACCCTAACAAAGTGGTATTACAGCCAGGCAACGATACACAATGCCAGGAGATAGTAAGATAAAGATCAACAAGTTTGATGGTCATGATTTTGGGTTCTCAAAGTTGCAGATCGAAGACTATCTGTATCAGAAGAAGCTTCATGAGCCTTTGGCCGAAGCCAAACCTACATGCACGAAGGCTAAAGACTGGACCTGCTAGATAGGCAGGCTCTGGGTGCAGTCAGGTTGTCATTGGCGAAGAATGTAGCCTACAACGTTGTCAATGAGAAGACTACATACGGCTTGTTTAAGGCTCTGTCTAATATGTAAGAAAAACCTAATGCAACAAATAAGGTGTTTCTTATTCAACAGTTGGTGAATACGAAGATAAAGGAAGGAGCCTCCGATGCAAATCATGTAAACGAGTTTAATTTAATCCTATCAAGGTTGATTTCGGTTGATATTAAATTCGATGATGAAGTACAAGCTTTATTGTTACTCTCTTTGTTGCCCGAGAGCTGGTCAGGCACTGTTACAATAGTTGGTGATTCAACCGGAACTACTAAGATTAAGTTCAATAACATTCGTGATTTAATTATTGGGGAAGATATTCTTAGGAAGACAGCCGGAGAGTACTTGAACTCTTTGTTAAGTGCAGAAGACGAAGGCAGGGGCAGAAAGCAAGACAGAGGGCAGAAAGCAAGACCAAGGGCAGAAGCAGAACAGAGGTAGATCGAAATCAAAGAAGAGAGGTTAGTCAAAGAACAGTCAGGATATCACGTGTTGTAATTACAACCAGAAGGGCCACCTTCAAAATCAGTGTCTGAAGCCTGTAGCCTCGAAGGATAAGGAGGTTCACAAAGCAGTTAGAGACTATGATGATGCATTAGTATGTTGCATAGAGAATACGGTTGCGGATCGTATTATGAATTCTGGTGCATCGTTCCATGTTACCTTTTGCAAAGAAGAGCTATAAAAGTTCAGGCTACACTACGGTAAGGTTCGTTTAGCAAATGACAAGACTCTAGATATTGCAGGAGTTAGGGATGTTGTCATCAAAACGTTTTTTGGTACAAGTTAGACTCTGAAGGATGTTAGGTACATTCCAGGCCTAAAGATGAGGTTAATCTCTGTTGGACAGCTTGATAAGGAAGGTTACTACGTAGGCTTCGGATACCAGAAGTGGAAGGTTACTAAAGGTAGTTTGGTGGTAGCTTGTGGGAATAAATGTGGTAGCCTGTATATGGTTGAGGTAACTTCCGATGGGATTAACGCAGCTATTGATGGTAGGGGCAACACAGCTCTGTGGCACCAGAGGTTTAGGCACATTATTGAGAAGGGTATGAAGATTCTAGCTTCGAAGGGTAGGATTCCAGATTTACAAAAGGCTGTTGTAGGCTTTTGTGCGCCATGTGTATTAGGAAACATAATAAAGTAAGCTTTGTAAAGTCTTGCAATACAAGAAAACTACAGAGGCTCGAGCTAGTTCATACAGATGTCTATGGCCCTACATCTGTTGCATCAATAGGTGAATCCTACTACTATGTTCCCTTTATCAATGACAGCAGCGGGAAGGCATGGGTTTATTTTCTTAAAAATAAATATGAGGTATTCAACACTTTTAAGAAGTGGAAGGCTGCAGTGGAGAATGAAACAAAGCTTCAGGTGAAGTGTTTGAAATCCGATAATGGTGAAAAGTATAGTAGCCGATAGTTCATTGAATATTGTGCTGAGAACAAGATTAGGATGCTGAAAATTGTCCTAAAAACACATTAACAGAATGGTGTTACTAGAAGAATGAATCGAACATTAAATAAGAGAGCAAAGAGTATGAGGCTTCATGTTGGGCTCCCAAAGATGTTTTAGGAAGATTCAATTACTACGATAGCTTACTTAATTAATCGCAGACCCTCTGTACCTTTAGGGTTCTGAATTCCAAAAGAGGAATGGCAAGGGAAGGAAGTTAGTCCCGCACACTTGAAGGTATTTGGGTGTGACTCCTACGTTAAGGAGAAAGATGTTGCAAGAGATAAGATAGATGCAAAGGCTATGAAGTGCACATTCATAGGCTATAGCTCTGATGAGATGGAATATTGCTTTTTAGATTCGAAGGGTCACAAGGTCATTTGAAACAGAGATGTCACATTTAATGAGGACTCTCTATATGGAGGTAAGGGTGCAATAGATTCTAGTAACTTAACGAAGCTAAATCAGAAGGATCAAGTGGTGTTAGAAGACTCTCCAAAGAACCTTGCAAATAAAAGCATAGTTGCAGAGAATTGGTTGAGTTCAGAAACCACTAAGAGCCTAGGTGGAAGCTCAGATATGAGTGAGGGGTCCGAAAATAGTAGGAGCTTCGAGGATAGTGGAAGATCAGATGAAGAAGACTCTGAAGACAGAGCATTCTCTAAGGAGGGAGGCTCCGAGACTTCACAGGTACGAAGATCCACTAGAGAGTCCAGGGCACCAGTAAGGTACTCTCTATCAGCAAACTATTTGCTACTGACAGAGAATGGTGAACCAGAGTCTTATTTAGAAGCCTTTTGTAGCAAATAATGCGTACAGTGGAAAAAGGTTATTAATAAAGAGATGGTTTCACTTGAAAATAACCAGACTTGGCCCTTAGTCAGATTATCGACTGGAAAGAAGGCATTATAGAGCATGTGGGTGTTCAGGGTTAAAGAAGAGAAGGATGGCAGGAAAAGGTACAAGGCTAGATTGGTAGTTAAGGGTTTCCAACAGAAATAGGGGGTAGGCTATAATGAGATCTTCTTTCTAGTTGTAAAGATGACTACAATCAAGTTAGTATTGAGTATTGTAGCCTACGAGGACTTGCATCTAGAGCAATTAGATATCAAGACAGCCTTCTTACATGGTGATCTTGATGAAGACATCTACATGACACAACTAAAGGGTTTTCAGTCAGGTAGGAAAGAAGAAAACCTTGTGTGCAAGTTGAAGAAAAGTCTGTACAGATTAAAACAAGCACCGAGACAATGGAACTTGAAATTTGATAGTTTTATGTAGAGGGATGGGTACAAGAGATGTGCTATGGACCATTGTTGCTACTTAAAAAAGGTTGGTTCTTTATCTATTATATTACTATTATATGTTGATGACATGTTGGTAGCAGGCTCCGACATGGCAGAGATCAAGAAGCTAAAGAGAAAGTTGTCTCAAGAATTCGAGATGAAGGATTTAGGCTCCGCAAAGCAGATTCTAGGCATGAGCATCATCAATGATAAAACGAATGGTACTCTAAGTCTATCCCAAGAGAAATACATAGGGAAGGTTTTAGAGAAGTTTAATATGAAGGATGCAGAGTCTAGATGTCAGCCTTTGGGAGACCATTTTAAGCTCGGTAAGAAATAAGCACCTAAGACGGAGGCTTCTAGACGAAGAATGGCTAAGGTTTCTTATGCTTTAACAGTTGGCAGTGTGATGTACGCTATGGTGTGTACAAGGCTAGATATAGCTCATGCAGTGGGAGTTGTTAGCAGATTTATGTCTAACCCAGGAAGGGAGCATTGAGAACCTGTCAAGTGGCTGCTACGCTACTTGAAAGGTACTTCGAAGGCTACTCTTTGTTTTAGCAAAAAAGAGGTTGTCATAGAAGGATTCTCTGATTCAGACTATCAAGGTTGCTTAGATTCGGGCAAGAGTACTACAAGTTATGTTTTCACAGTGGGTGGTACAGCAGTTCGTTGGATGTCTAGAATTCAGAAGTATGTCGCTATGTCAACTACCAAAGCCGAGTATATGGCTATTGCAAAGGCTGGCAAAGAGTTGGTATGGTTGAAAATTTTTCTTAAAGAGTTAGATTGAGCCCAAACAGAGTGTGTTCTGTTTTGTAATAACCAGAGTGCTATTCATCTCGCGAAGAATCTAGTGTTTCATGGTCAAACGAAGCACATCAAGATAAGATATCACTACATTCGAGAACCGGTGAGTGAAGGAACGTTATCTTTGGAGAAGATTCTTAGAGCAAAGAACCTTGCGGATATGCTTACCAAGGTGGTGACAACAAAGAAGTTAAAGCTTTGCGCAGCTTCAACTAGCCTCTAAGATAACTTATGAACGGAGGATGGTGTCTTACCAACGAGGGAGGTTATTCCTAGTTTGATGATGTTAGTCAGGATACCTTGTATCGGAAATCTCATGTCCCTGCATTTGGTTAGTGCAGCGTGTTTTGTATGTTCGGCGGTACAGGAAGGTTAGAGCAATAGCATTGTTGAAGGGAAGATGGTTTGAAGTTTACAGAGATTACTTAAGACGGAGAGTAGTGAAGTAATCAGCCTCCAGGTGGGAGATTGTTGACTTGTGAAGATTAATATAGGCTTGTTGGGTGCAAACCCAATCCCATATCGGTAAAATAAGTAAACTGGAAGATGGGTCTCAACATATAAATACCCCTTCATTATAATTGTAAACAGTATCTCTTGTGTATGTGTGTTTACCACAATAATAAAATCTCTCTGTTTTGACCCCGTGGACTGCTACGACTACCTAAGTCGTAGATACCACGTTATATCTCGTGTTCTTTATTTTCTGCAAGCGTTGTTTGTATTCTTTATTTGTTTGAGCGGTGTGTGCAGGTGCGATATACCCTAACACTTTTTAGCAGAATATACATGAGAGATTTTGCATCAAGCTATGTGTGTTTACGCAACGAGAATTTGTTCAAATATACAAAAGGGCCACGTACGATATACGTTGAGACTCTAGTGTCATCGAATATGTAGTTCAATATAAGTCATATATCTATCACTTTCCCTGTCACTCCCACACACGTAATATTAGTATCTACTATTAAATATCTTGTTGTTAGATATCTTGCTTGAATACTTTTCGGGTAATCATGGTTCACGATTTTTTGGTCTTCATCGACAAATATATGAGGTTTTAACCACACCACCGAACAGGCACACACTGGGTAACACTCTCCACTTTTTAAGAAGGTTGGCATGATCTCATTAAGATTGTTTGGATTAAACAAAAGTTGAACATGAGATCTTTCATATTTTAATGATCTTATAATGATAGTAACTATCATGTTACCACTTGACGACTCCCGAGTGGTTATGTGTGTTCGAAAGTCTTTTCATCAAAAGTATTTGAAACATATATATACGCACTCTTAAATGTTTTCCAAGACCAAATGTTGTATCAAGAAGAGATTTATGCAATTGAATCCGTAACTTATTAGCTGGTCATTAGCAAATTTACATACCTCTGGGCTATATAAATCGTATGATAATAATTTCTTAATCAACATTAACAAAATGGCATATGAGTATACGACAATTTTGTCAACGGTTAGTTATAGTATTCACTTTAGTCAATAGGTTAGGGGGCTTAGTGTAAAGTTAGCTCTAATTATAGCCATATTAGGGTTGTTGGGTTTCTCTACAGCTCAAGCCCATCCTCCTTCTCATCTCTATAAAAGGAGGTGAGGAGGGAGGGTTTTTATACATTATTCTTCTTAACTTGTTTGTTCTCCCCCTCATCTTTATAAAAGGAGGTGAGGGGAGAGGGGTTTTGTACTTCATTCTTTTTCTTACTCAATAAATATATAATATTAAGGATTATATTCTTGTGCATCTTTTTCTTTTTCTGTCATACATAATCTGTTGGGTTGTGTTCGTCTTCAAGATCGGATTTATTCTGCACTAGTAACCAGGTTGTAGGGTGTCAAAACCTACAAGTGGTATGAAGAGCTCAAGTTCGCGAGTTCTCTGGTTAACTAGGATCGATCAAGAAGAGGTATTTGTTGTTCGTTTTTTTCTGGAATGAACATGAGGGTTCTATTTGTTTGGGCTACCAGGTTCTCGACAATAAAAGTTTTTGGTGTTGAGGTTTTTTGACGTCAAGGAGCAGCAGGGTATCTACAAGTAAAGGTTCTTGAGTTCTTTAATTATCCGGGTCCGAGACAAGGTGTAGAAAACTTAAGGGAGGTTAGTTTTCAAATA
>BQNB010117483.1:0-13030 GCA_026074375.1 Tanacetum coccineum
TTTTTTTGGTTTACTTAATTAAAGCAGTTTATAAACAAGCTGTGTTGAGAGCTTTTTGAACACAAAACAACACAATTAAGAAACTTAACACTTGGAATTGTAAATTGACTTAAAACCTCAAATTTGCATTAAAACTTGAAAATGTTACAAAGCTGAAAGTAGAAGCTGTAAATGACTTAAAACAAACTGAAAATAAGCTAAGATATTCTAAGATTAAAAACAAAAAAAACTAACTCCCTAACTTGGGTTACAATGGCCCTATTTATACTAAAACGAATTAAGGTCTTGGTTTCTTGGACTCTCTTCTCTTCTTTCTTCTGTGTTTCTTTGTAGAGACAAAAACCAAGTGTGTTTGTTGTGTGAGGTGATTCTAAAACAAATCCCAGCCTTTAATTTCTTTTGTGCTTCTTTGGAGTCAATCACAGCCATCGAAATGCTTGGAAAGTGGTGAGGGATTGCCAACATGGCACTTATACAGCTGGGGCATGATTTTTCTAGGGTGTTGAGTGTTTCGCAGGGAGACGGTATGGGAAGACATCCCTACTCTGTACCTGGGTTTTGTTTGGGCGGGAAAGATGGAGTTTGGGGAGGTTGGCAGCTTTGGCCCCTCATTTCTTATAACAAACTTCGCCCGGTTTGCAATTTCAACCCTTGTCTTTTAACTCTTGTAATACAACTTGAGGTTTGGCAGTTTTAGTCCCTCAAGTTGTATTTTCTTCATGTGGCTGACTTTTGACTTTGACTGACTTTGGCTTCGGATTGACTTTGTCTTTTCCATCCCGTGCTTGGTTTGGTCGTTTTTGGCTTTCTTTTTGAATATCCGTTCCTGCACAATTCAAATGCAAAACATACAAATACAATGTATCTTTGGTACGTTTTTAGTCTTTTAAGTCCGTTTTTAATGGAAAATGGTATGTGTAATTAAGCACATACCATAGGACTTAATTTTGTTGATTAAGTTTTTTTAGGTCCCATTTAGGATTCCCGAATTGCATTTTTAGTTAAAATTTAATTTCCCGTTATTGTAGTTAAGTTTAATTGTCTCTTTATTTGTTCACTATTAGGATTGTAGAAAACAAATCATCTTTGAACCAATTCAAGTCATTGTCTAATTAATAAACGAGGTCTCAATTTCATAAGTCTTTGGGAAAACGACCCGGTAATTACTTACCGGTTTCTTACGTGTGGTATTTTTGTAAGATTTTCCTACTACCTTTGTCCTCAAGGGTAGTTTTGGAATTTTCTTTACTTGTATATTATTACGTATATTATTGGCGAGATCAATTTTTGGCGCCGCTGCCGGGGATTTTTGATTAAGATTCCTTCGTTTGCATTTGTCGATCGTGATTTGAAGAACCTTTCGTCTTCGAAAGTTACGCTTTTGAGATGATCGTTGGGATATGAGGCTGACCGCATTGATCTATAGAGAGATATTGGGGTATAGGATTGGGGTGGAGTTAGACTCAACTTGTTAGCAGAAGAGAGGAAGTGTTAGGTTATGGAAAAAAAATGAATGGTATTACAAGCTGCTGTCGGCAGTCCCAGATATATCTGGGGGCCGCCAGAATAGATCTGGGGGCCGCTGAATCGCCAACAGGAAGGATGTTTTGGGAAATTGATGAATTTTTCAAAAAGAGTTACATTTTAATTTGCATTTTGCTAATTAAAAATACTTAAAGTACTTCGGATGAAGTAGTTAAGTTGTCACGACATGGAATAGAACACGGACTAGAATCGAAACTAGAAGAAAAGAAGAGAATGATTTATGGAATGTGTTCCATTATTCCTAAACCTTGACGAAGATAATTTAATGACTCACGCTTGAGGGGTAAAGAAAGATGGTCGCAATGTTAATCATTCAGACGCAACCTTTTTGAATGGAAAGTATTTTCCTTTTGGGACCTTGTCACCAAGGAAATGGAGACGTAATCTTCGTGTGTTTTTGTACGCGATAATAATAATAATAATAATAATAATAATAAAGAAGAAAACAAACAAAGATAGAAACGACGAGCTTGACAATGTCAAGATGGATGGTGGTCTTCTCGAGTATTATGAATGTTCATAAAACAATCATATGATGTGGTATAAGGTTATCTTAAAGGTGGTGGCGAAAGTAGTAGAGGAAAGAGATTAGCCATCTCTATGGTTGTAGAGGCGTGGTTGAGTGAGAAGGAAGAGATGTGATCGAAAGATAAAGAGTGTTTTCATCAAAGAGAAAGAATGTTTTCTTCGAAGAGAAAGAATGTTTTCGTCGAAGAGAAAGAATGGTTCGTAGAAGAGAAAGAATGTTTTTGTCAAAAAGAAAGAATGTTTTCGTCAAAGAGAAAGAATGTTTCGTCGAAGAGATAGAGTGTTTTCGTCGAAGAGAAAGAATATTTCGTCGAAGAGAAAGAATGCTTTCATTGAAGAGAAAGAATATTTTCGTCGAATAGAAAGAAGAGCGTTTTAACTTATGTTTTTAAACGGCTTGAATAGGAATTTTCGGATATGACCTTTAACGTTTGCAATCGCAAGTTAAAGATACTTGAATATTTCGGATGAAATATTAATTGAAATATTCAAGTTGTCAAACCTACTTGGAGGAGCGTTAGATTTATATCTAAGCTTTACTTGACAAAAGAGTAGATAATTTAGAAGAAAGCAAGACGATGATCAAAGGAGTGTGTGAGTGAAGACTCTAAGAGATTTAAGACCATTTTGCGACTCTTTTGAAAATTTAGATTAGTGACTCGGACGCGAAGAAAGATATTCTAGTGTGAGAAAATATATACATAGATGTATAAGACATATAGATATAAGCATCAAAGTTTATCTAAGCATGCATCAACACAATAATCAACAAGATTAATGTGTAAGACTGTATGACATCTAAACCTTATTTGTCATACATCAACCTAACATAGTGTAGGTGCACAATTAACATGTAAGTCATGTAAGATGACGCAAACAAAACATGATAATTTTAAATGTAAGCATCATGTAAAACATGTTAGCATTTAGCATTTAGGAGCATGTGTCATTTAGATAAACTAAGAGATATTTTATCTAAATTGCTAGAAAAAGGCAAACGCCTTTTTAATAGACATGCATTCAATAGCTAAGTAAACAATTATTGAGCATCAAGATAAACATGAAGGCATATAATTGCATTACATGGGGAACAAGTTATCATCATGAAACTTCAAAGCACATATGTGAGGTGCATTATGTCTAGATTGACCAAGGAGAAACCTAATTTCTACTTGCTTAGTGTACACTCCTAATGAAATACAAAGTTTATCGATGTAGACTATCATTAGGCATATTTAAAAAGAGCCATTTAATCAAATTAGAGAATGAATATGAGACTATCACTAGTGGTGCTCAATTCAGGCTAAACACGACCATTTTTATGGGTTATACCATGAACCCAACTTCACTCTTGGAAGCAATTCAACCGTTAGGTCAAATTGAATTTCTAGTGCAATAGATTCTCCAGTAATCATTCTTATGTTAGACAAAATGGAATTCCTATATTTGCCTAATGAAGTGTAGCAAAGATACGATTTATATTGTCTTATCACTTAGGGCCAAATATGACTCAAATAACATGCTTTAATTCCGGTTCACATAATCCTAATCAAGATGTGTGGAATCCTAAGGTTGAATGAAAGAGCAAGCAAGTTGTTGTAGGTGTAAAAGAGAATGAGTCACCTAGGACCTAGGAGTATGCTTAAGAGTGACAAAGTGTAATACTCTATAATGAGAGTGTTCAAAGAATGCACCTTTGCATGTCTTTTATGAAAGAAATCCAATTAAGGTTATTTACCTCAATAGATCTTGTGAATATTTCTTTATAGAAATAATGATGATTAACTAAAGTTTAGTTACATGTATGTTGGACTTTTAAAACAAGTGATTGACAAAGGGAAGATGTTTAATTCTAATGCCATAGGGCAGATTTACCTAAACCGAAGATGAATCTAAGACGAAGGATCCATCGATCCGTGGAGGTGCCAAATTTGGGCAAGAATCATTTTTCCATTATTTGGGAGATGGTGTTGATATTAGGTTATTAAGAGAAACTTATATAAGTTATAAGGGTTCTCGGTTTGAGTTTTCGGAAATGACATCCAAGTCTTGCTTATCAAGTTTGAGTACTTATGAGTTTCCCGATGGAAATTCATAAGTCGTCAATCCTACTTAGAGTGTGTTAAGTTTAGCATGTATAATTTGACCATAGCTAATAACACAACATTTGAACACTTTAGACTCAATGAAACATCTTCATTGCAAGTGTGAATTGCAATTTGATGACTAATCTTGTTGTCTTGCAATCGACTTCGTGATTTCATGTAATAACCGAGGATGGTTAAACATGTAGACACGGGAAAATATCTATGGTCATTTGATTGATATTTCCGTGATCTAGATAAATCCTAATCTCGATTTCATGTTCATATTCTAAATTTGTAATTGGATTGAATAGTGAGATTGATTATCGTTTGAATAACAATCATCTTCATATTCGAAATCCTCTTACGATCACTTATTGAAAGAGAGCACGATAATGGTTTGAAGAATATGTTCAATTATTCCTAGTCCTAACCTTAGATGTTTAAAGGGTTCTCATTTGGTGAAGAAGAAATATTATGCCTATTTGGTAAAGTAAGAGAAAGTTTTGATGAGAAGAGAATTTAAGTTTTGAGTTGTGCTTTTGAATTGTTTGAGCAAAGTTACATATGTTGTGCATTTGCTCATGTTTGGCTTTTCAGAGATGACGACTTTACCAATTGCATTGCAAGGTAAATTACTTGAATATTTCGGATGAAACATTCAAGTCGCCAATCCTACTTCATTGTATATTTTATGCATATATTTGCCAAATATTTGGAACACAACTATTGGACAAGTAGACTCAATATGACATCATTTACACAAGTGTGAGTTATGATCCGATGCATATTCTTATCGTCTTGGAAAAGGATGTCGTTATTTTCATATCAATCGAGTGTGATTGAGTATGTAGGTTTAAGATAATATCTCTTGTTATATTTTGATATAATCTTAAAGCTAGACAAATAAGAGTCTGATTTCTTGTCCATACTTGAAAACTTGTCAATTAGATTCAATAATAATATCATCATAATTTGAATAATGAATTGATATATATTCGAAATCTTTCTTGACCCTCACGAACACTCTTTTTAAAAGAAAACAAATAAAGATTTTCATAGTGTGTTCCATTAATCCTAAGACTAGTTGTAAGGTGAGATTGATGAATAAGGACAAGTTAATTTCTTACTTCAAGATTGTAATATATTTTGCTTGTGCGAAAAGCTATTTGTTGATATGTATAGTATGCATAGTTTTCGATATTTTATGAGTATATGGATCACACATCTTTTGTAAAATAATATATGTTTATAAAAATAACATAATTGTATGTGTGTGTTAGAACAATGCAAGCACAAGCAAAGTTAAAAAATACATTTTCTTTTACTTAATTACCAATGTATTAATACAATCTTTTATTTTGTTTAACCAACCCAAGTCAAACAATGCAAGATGATGAAAAGATTTAGACATTTTGTTGGAAGAGAGTTAATGTGTTGGAAATATTTTAGTGACGGGTTTTAACATATGATCTTAGGACATTATTTTTCACACACTTGACAAACTATTGAACTCTCAATCCTAAATGCTTTACTACACACAAAATGATCTACAAGATGTTTATGTAACACTTGTAAATATAGTGATTTATGCCTATATGCAATGCACAAACAATTTTGCAACTTAACACAAGAAATCTAGCGTAATTCCTATTAGGCGGAATTCAGAAAACTAGCAACATACAAATAGCATACATGGCACATGTGTTTAGATATATGATTAGCTCAATTACAAATAGTAATGATTACTTATTAATATCTATTAACCAGGTTGAAACAAAAGTTAAACACACATAATCATCTAGCATACACATAAGGATATTCGTCGTCGTTTTGTGTATTAGATATAACGATGTATACTTAGCTTGATTTGTTTTGAAAATAAGATAGTTCATCCCCATTATAAAATTTAACGAAGATCAATATTTTAAAAGGACAAATACACTATTTTTCAAAGATACATCAATTAGAAATGTCTGACTCAAAGGAAAATGCAAAAACAAGTTTTACATTAAAACGGAACTCAAAGTTTTGACCACTATGTAGTATTTTGCATTTCTGACTTATTTAAGTTTAGAATAAAGGCTTGGAAGTATTTTTAAATAAAAGTAGACTTAATTCTCTTCGAAATGGCGGGTGGCATGACTTCTACGGACTTACGATTAATTTTATATGATTTTTCGAAGTTTGTCAAAATCTGCTGAAACAGACAGGCGACCCCCATAAAGGTGACGGCCCCAGATATATTAGGGGGCCGCCCAAACAATTAAGGGACCGCCACCAGAGACCCAAAAATACGTTTTTGTATAAAATCATTTGGTAACTTAATGTAGGGACGTAGGAATTCAGGAAGTTGTTCCAGCTCATAAAACACGTGTTTTAGACATTATTTTTACTCCTAGGACTTACAAAGACGTATTTTACACTTCCAAGCCCCTTTTTGAGAATACTTTTAGTCAAACTAGTATACGAGGTATATTTAACAACAAAACTAATACGAACCACAACAACAAAACACTTTTCATATTTAATCCCCCTTCATGGGTAATTTGATACATGAATCGTACTCTATTTTAAAAACCATTTTTTGAAAACTAGAGCGACGTGGCTCTGATACCAATTGTGGAAACCCTAGAGGGGGGGGGGGGGTTGAATATGTTTCCTTTTAAAAACTTTAAATTTTTTGTATCAATTATTAAATCCTCTCTTCTGTCGGCTGGTCCATAAATTTGGGGAGCGCCTAGTATTAGGGCGGCCGCCCTATTTAAAGGGACGCCTCCAGAACGATGGTTTTCAGATAGATCATGTTATTCGAAATCACCAATCAAGTTTGCAGCAATATGAGAATTGTCGATATTAGATTTACATAACTAGCAACATATTCTACCAGTATATATCCCCATCACAAATGTTACTACAAAGAGCTACACACTTGACTACTCAACATACATAACAATTCACAAAATATAAGCACAACTGCAAGTGTAAAGTAAAACGGATAAATGTAAGGACATAGTAAAGAGAAAGGTAAAGAAAATGCAAACCGACACGATGATTTATAGTGGTTCGGTCACGAAACTCCTCTTCGCCCTACTCACTATTCCGAGTATTCAACTCGAGGAGTTACTTCACTAATCAACAAGCTCCCTTTCGGCGGAGGGGGGGGGGGGGGAGGAAAACCTATTATACCAATGTTACTTATTTTTCGACCTAAGACTTGATGTCGAGTTCTTCTTCGGGTACAACCAAACACGTTATGTTTTATGCCCAACATAACAAACTTGTGTTTTTTTTATAGCCTAAACACATAAACCGCGTCGCTTACATTATTTTCCGACACTAAGCTAAATGTCGAGTCCGAATCTTAGCTAGAACCAATCTACCACCCATACTTGTATTTTGAGGACCAAAATACTAACCGACACACCATCAACACTTTCGAATTTATACACTATCCGGATCTACACAACAACACAAGAGTGAAAGATATAGACTCGATCTATATGTAACAAGTGCTACAAATGGACTAACTATACTATATCACTTCGGATCTTGATGATGACCGAAGTTCTTCTCTTGCACTTGAGGAAGAAAGGAAATGATGGAAGATTGAATCACATTTAAACAAGATTAAACAAGTTTAATGATCAAAGAGTTTAGAAATATTTAGTGAGATCTAGAGAGAGAATGTACTGAAAAAATCATGTAAAAGAGCAGTGAAAATGGTTGGAGGAGACCCACTATTTATAGGAGCTGAAAACTGCCAGTCTGTCAACGGCGGTCCCATATATATTAGGGGGCCGCCGGACAATTAAGGGGCAGCCGACCTATTTAAGGGATCGCCCCGACAGACGCTCCTATTTTTGTCTTTTTATGGTGACAAACTTGTCTGGTAAAAGTTAAACATGTTTTGGGGGGAAAAGAACCAGATTTTGAAATTCAAATTAGATACCAAATAAAACATTTTTTTATAATTCAAAAATAATTTGTCTAAATAATTTTTTGAGAAATATTTTTGGTATATTTATAAAAATATAAAGTTTAAGATAAAAACTTATTTCTTTGATCATCCTACAAGTTTAATGTTGCTTGTACATACCTTACGTGATTTACGTCGGGTGCAAACAAATGTTGGTGTTGATGTAAACTTGAGACGTCGAGACATGTAGATGCATGTATGCATTGATGATTTGTGATTATGAGTAACTTGCGCACTTTACGTTATGTATTACAAGTCACATATTTGTCATCACCAAAACATAAAGAAATCGTATAGATTAAATATCTTAATATTTGCACTAACAATTAGTACTTACATGTCATTTATCCTGTCATTGTTTTTAGGGTGGATCTGAAAGACTCAGTTGACGAAGTTACATGTGGCATGGATGATGGATAGGCAGATGGCAAAGACAGCTCTGTCTCAGACAAAAGGAAGAAAAAGAGTTTCGCCCATAAGACACACTTACCCACCTAATATATCTAATTTATATTGTCGCTGTAATTAACGATTGATTCTGATCTGTTATGGTTGTAGGTACATTGTCGATGATTCTGCCTTTGAGTAAGCGACCCAAGTTTCAATAAATACAAGCTACCAGACTCATAGTTAAAATAAGTCGGCCTGCTATCATGAATAGGAAAATAAAAATTAGCATAGTCCCAGTTCTTAGGATGCTGTGATTTTATGAAATGCTAATACAAAACATTATGTTTTCTTATGCGTTGTTATCATATGAATGATCATGGTATTTTGGCCCCTACACATTTTGTTTCCTTACGCTTTGTTCCCATATGACTAATCGTGGAATTTTTGCCCTTAAACACAACACTTATATGCAACATGCGTACTTACAATGCCAAACATGGCCATCTTAGGAAATCCTATTCTAAGTTTCTCATTAAATACTGTCACTTACAGTTGCACAGATTACAAATTATATGTGAGACAACTTGAGTACAACTGAAAACTTATGTTTTTAGTTTTCCGTTAAATACTCTTACTTACATTTGTAAAGATTACAAATTGAATGAGTATGCAAGCCAAATAGAGTACAACTAAAATCTTAAGTGAATCTAAAACCTTGAAGACTACAATTACCAAATGACAAAGAATAAGATTAAGTAGAATATGCACTTAGCAGAGCTAATGCAAGAAGTTCATCTCATCATTTGGAATGAAGCACCGATGACGTAAAAATACACTTTTGAAGCATTAGACAAGACACCAAGAGATATTTTAAGCTACCCAGCACCAAAGAGACGCAACAAAATCTTGATCTATTTAACTTGATACATTAAACTACTATTACAGCCATGAATAAAAACTACTCTTGATTTATTTCTATTGGACCAAATAATTCTCACTCAAATACATTTAATTCATCATTTTGCTATGTATTTATAAATCTCCAAGCTTCGACCAACCAAGCAATTTAAGTTCATTGATTAAAGATGTGGAAAAAATAGAAATGTATTCTAAACCAACTAGCAAACTAATAGCCCCTTATATAGGAACACCTATTTGAAATTGATTGAATTGATTAAATCAAATACACAGTGATATGTGAGGAATCACATATCCTTTCTATACCAAAAATGGCCCTAAAAATAAACAAATTGTGCAAATTATGCTTGTATATTGCTTGTTTTGTCATTTGTGATGTGTAGGTACGGATAATGCAAAAAATTACAAGAAAACGGTCAAAACCGGACAAACACGGACACGGGAACGGATAGAGTGCACAAGAGCCGGAAGTTTCTAGCAAAAGGTCATCAAAAGTCAACCCTTGGTCAACCTTTGGTCAACCCACAAAAAGACAAAACCCTCAAAATCCTAAATAAACCCTTAATGTTAAAACAATTTAATCAAAAGTCCATAAACCCTAACACCGTTATCTCCTTTATATTAAAGAGATAACGGTCATTATTCCTTTATAATAACCCCCTTATATCCCAAGCCCAAATCCATAAACCTCCGGCCCATTTCTTTTATCCCAAGCCCAGGTCAACCCTCACACTTCCCCGGGTCAAACTCAGTTATAAAAAGGAAAGAAAAGGCGCGGGAAAACCCGTTTTTATTGTTCATCATCGTTCTCACAAATTACCCTGCTAAAACAAAGGGTAAATTTCAATTAATGACGTGGCTATAAGATTTGAGTGCTATGCTACAGGTCAACAAAAGGAAACATCCTCAAAAGCTTCTATTGGTCCGTTTACACAAAGGGAATGACACGTTGGAAGCAAACAAACACACCTTTGATGGAATTTTGCACTAAATCCTTGGTAAAAGAAGCACAAAGCCTCTGACACACGGAATGCTACGCTGGCCATCCGTGTGCTCATACTTTGATCCAACGAATAAGAAAGAGCATCAAATGATTGCAAGAATTGAAGGGCCAAGATTTAGATATCAAGGAGGAGCGTTTGCAGAGTTTTAGATCCTTCTCTCAAGCCTATAAATACATGACCTTCCTCACTCACATATATATCTAGCTTAATCTTCTTTTCCAGTTTTTATTTTTTAATAGCTTATTTGTATGTAATATTTAGCTTATTGTCTTTTCATTTAAATATAATTTTCTTCTTTTAAGCTAGTATTCAGTCTTAATATCAATAAAAGTTTAGTTTTCATATTGTTTATTTGTTAATTCCTGTTTTTACTTAAATGCATAATGGTTTAAAAAGCTCTTTTATACTCTGACAAAGCTCAATAAGCTCTCAAACTCATTCATAAACTTGTTATACTCTCAGTTAAAGTCTCAAAGCTTAACTGAGCATATTTACACTCAAATTTTACCCCAAATTTACCACAGCTTATAATGGAAGGGAAGCCAGATCTGGATGGGCTTCCAGGACCCCACCAGCTTATCATAAGATAAGCTGGAGCTTGTTGATAGCTCATTTGAGCATTTTATAAGCCTTGTTTGAGCAAAGGCAGTTGTAAGTCCTCAATTTCATTTTATAGCTTTAACTTGCATTTTAGCTTAATCCTGCTTATAGTTGTTTAAAATAGCTTATTAGTGCTTATGATTGTTGATTAGTGCTTATTTAGTTCAATTCTTAGTTTAAATTTCATTTTGTAAGCTTTTGCTATAAAACAGTTAAAAAATCAAAAATAGTAGCATAGTGTCCTAGCTTATTATTCTAGCTTATTTGATTGCTTATATTGGTTCATTAAGTTTGTTATAAGCTGTTTAACATCCGGTCTTTGAAGAGTTTCAGCTTAAATAGCTTTTATCAAGTTAAAAGTACTAAAAACTGTTTTTAAAAGGGTTGTTAGATATTAGAAAAAGACTCGGTCACCCCATGTATTTTACTGTTTATTATAGCTCGTAGTTTAATAGTTAATAGTACGTTTTTCGGTTTTAAGTCGGGTACGAATACCCGGTATATTGTAAGTACTATATATAGCCTCTTCTAACTTTGGAAGAGGTAAGCTAGTCATAATTTCATTTACAAAGAAAACACTTTCTCTCTCTAGAATATTCTCTCTCAAGTGTTTCTCTCTCTAGAAACTAGCCAGATCCAAGAATCGACCCCGTGTTATGATATAGGATATACCACAATTGGTATCAGAGCAATAGGGATGATTAGATCGTGTGTATGTGCGATTTCTTGCTTGATTTAGATCGAAAAGTGTACCTTTGAAGGCACTAGCTCGTTTTTTGAAGATCTCCGAATTTTGTTGTTTGTATTGATAAAGTTTGGGTGTTTCTAGTAGCTATTACCTTATGGTATTGTGTTGTGCAAAAGAAATCAAGCAAAATCGTTCAAAAGGGTGATTTATAGGTGATTTTGTGTGAAAAACGTCGTTGTTCTTCGTGGAGAGTTGCCAGAATTTCTTCACGGCGGTTTGCTGAAAAATATTATTTTATTAAGTAGGTTACCAACCCTCTGACACACGGCGGGTTGCTTAGGTGGCGAGTTGCTCAAGCGGCGAGTTGTTACTAAGCAGCGGTTTGCTTACCAGCGGTTTGAACAGGTTATCAGCGGGTTGAATATTTTAAATAGCAAATTTCTTAAGGAAACTCTGGCGGTTTGAAAACTCTACGGCGGTTTGATTAAAATATTCTTCGCGGCGGGTTGCTTGGCAGCGAGTTGTGTTCGGCGAGTTGTCTTAAAATTCCACCGGCGAGTTGCCTTATTTCTTTGCAGCGGTTTGGTAGCCTTTGGCGGCGAGTTGAGCTTCTGTCTTAGAAATTTGAAATATCTCAAACTCGGGATTTAATATCACTAAAACAAAATACGAATACGTTAACCTCACCACTTTTAACGTACACTCACTAATCATTGATCGATCAAAACATATCATATCATAATAATACAAGATGTCTAGTATGCAAGAAGACATCCAGTGTGCAGGTTCTGATACACGCCCACCAATGCTTGATAGAACAGACTTTGAATCTTGGCAACAACGTATACGTCTGTACTGTCTAGGAAAGGATAATGGAGAGAATATTATGAAGTCCATTAAAGAAGGACCATTTCAGATGGGAACGGTCTCAGATGTTATTACTGGAGGAACCGAGGGTGCAGTTCAACAAGGTCCAGTACGTGCTAGAGTCCTTAACGACCTTTCGGCTGAAGAAAAGGAAAGGTATAAAGCTGACATTCGTGCAACCAATATCCTACTTCAGGGTATACCAAAGGACATCTACTCACTCATCAATCACTATACTGACGCTAAAGACATTTGGGAAAACGTGAAGATGATTCTGGAAGGTTCTGAGTTAACAAAGGATGACAGGGAATCTCAGTTATACGATGAATTTGAACACTTCCGTCAAATCAAAGGAGAAACCATTCAAGGATACTACGTTAGGTTTACGAAGCTCATTAATGACATGAGAAACATCAAGATGACCATG
>BQNB010117484.1:0-21166 GCA_026074375.1 Tanacetum coccineum
CTTGTAAAAATTGTATTTTAACTCCAATTAAGTTCCAACAAGTGGAATTATGTTTCAATAAGTTCCTTTAAGCTGTATAAGTTGCCTCAGCTTATAAATAAGCTCGGGAGAGCTTATTTTGGCTTAATGGACCTTATTGGGCCCGTTAAGGTCCAATAAGTGTTTTAGAGGTCTAATTAAGTTTTAAAAAGCACTAAAGCATTTGTTAAGCTTATTTAAGCTACACAAATCTGTTTGGATTATTAATAAGCTCGGATGAGCTTTTTTTGAGCTTATTGGGCTTGTTGGCCCAACAACCTTTACCGAAAGTTTGCAAAAAGGTACATTTAGGTTTCCTATTGATTTCAACTTATTTCTTAAATTTAATAAGCTCAGTTGAGTCTGTTTGGCTGAAAAATAAGCTCAGGTGATCTTATTTGAGCTTATTCAAGCTCATTAGGCTCGTTAGCCCAACAATTCTTAACCTGGTTGTTTGCAAAAGGGTTTATACATAATACAACTTATTTTCTAGTTTCATTAAGCACTCAGGATTATGGTTAAGCTGTTTTCATTTCATGGCTTATTAAATAAGCACTTAAGCTCTGGTAATGGGCTTTTGGGCCCATTACAAGTCTTATAAGTGTTGTGCATGTTTGGGCTTAATTCATTTGGGTCCATTAACTTGTCCTAGGTTATAATAAGCCTCATAAGCTGGTTAAGCTCTCAAATAAGCTGCCAAAGCTTATTTGTTGCTTATGGGCTTTGGTTTGGTTTATTACATGAACTTTTGGGTTAATTAGGCGCATTAGGAGTTTTAATCTATGCATGCTTGTTATACTTATAAGTTTAATAAGCCATTACATAGCAATAAGCTCGAATGAGCTTAATAATAAGCTACGGTCCCCCACTATTAGGTCTGTTGGGCCCGTACCTAGGTACATTTGGTTTGTACGTGAATGCAAGGCCCATCACTCCTCTAGTAACTTACATAAGTCTCGAAAGGCCCTAGTGACAGAAATGTCATGTATTTAATCTTGTGTACGCGTCATGTTTTACATGCAAGTGTTTATTAAGGTCGCGTACGTATTCCTAAGCCATCTTATTTTATTTACAATGAAAGTTTACGTGGGGTTTTCTTATAATCGGGTGGTTTTCAAAGCCTTGCTTGTTACTAGGTCACGTTACATGTGTCCTTTACATTTTAATCACCACACAAGTTATTATACGCAATAACATTGCGTATAACACATCCATTTTTGTATTTTACATGCGTGAACTCACGCTAACACTTCATACTTATATAAACGTGACATGTAGGCTAGTTAACAAAGTAGCACTCATAATATAAGTATAACACGAGTTATTTGGTTTCAAGGTGACTTACAAAGGGTCCTAGTGCTTGGTTTTCGAGTATGCGTGAGAAATGAGACAACCCGCGTATGTATAACATGACCAAATGATAAACCAAGCTTCAAAGCTTTGTGTACACCTAACCCTAGCTCGTATATTCCCTCTTGCACTCGTTATGCAACCCTTTTGTCGTGTTCGAATGAAGTGAATGGGTACGTTTGCTTGCGGTTTGTGATCCGATGCAAGGAGAATGTATGTGTTTAAGTGTTTGTGTTTGTAAGAGTGTAAAGTGGTGAGATTATGTGAGTATTTATAGACATATGAGCTAGTTACTTACCTCCTAGTCCTAAACCAACCAAACCGTGCCCTCAACAAGGTGGTTTTGTAGTTTTTAGTTAGTCACACATTGTATTTAGCTAAACCACTAAGTACAACTCTTAATTACTCAATGTATGTACAAGATTTGCTAGTGATTTGGAAATCTTATGGATTTGTGTGTTGGTTGCATGCTAGCCGCGGCATAAGAGAGGAAAAGAAAGACAAATGGTTATTAACCATTGTGTAAGGAGATAACTTAGGAACATTAAGTACCTACATTAATTAAAGGAAAGTTGTACAAGTACTTAGGGATTTATAAGAAGATTTTTCTAGTGTGTTTGTGTGTATATCCGGCCATATGGCTTGTTAACACAAGAAATTGATAGTTTTTGTGTTTAAGGATTAAAAGTGGGTATTGGTTTGAGTCTAGGTAAGTCTAGGTATTTCCGGGGTGTGTCCGAATGTATTTTATTGCGAAACGTAAACCTTTTACGTGACCAATAAAAATAAAATACTCAAAGTTAATAATTATCTTCTTAATAATTATATATTACTTGGTTGATGTAAATCTTAATTTATTTGATGACCGTTTACATTAAATGATTATTTCTAGTCTACGCGATTTAGCTGAAAAGTAAATTTTAAAAGTAAACGCGTATCGGACTAAAATAAATAGTGACGAATAATAGGAGTCGTAAAATGACCTGAAATTGAGAAATATTACAAAACACACATGAGATTCCTAATTTGCAGGAAAAGTAAATTGGGTTGCCTCCCAAGAAGCGCTTTTCTTTATTAACGAGTCTTGTAGCTAGACTCGAAGTCACACGTCCTTACGTGACTTCTCCATCATCATCCATTCCTCTTAGGTATTCGGGTCTAAGGTCTAGGCATTCTTTGTAAAATCCTAGTATCTTGCTCATTACATACTCTACTCCTCTTCTCTTGTCTTCTTCGTTCCTAAGATAAACTGATTTGGTATGCTCTTTTTCTAAGTTTGACAGTGAATCGTATTGTTCTATCTTATGGGGCATCTTAAAGGAAACTTCATCGGTCCCGTTAATGAATCTTACAACACCTTCGGGTGGGTCATGAGTCATGTTGGACATCTCTACAAAAGGTCTCCTTAGTACTACTTGCGATAACCAAGGGTCTATGATTGAACTAATATCCTCGACAATTATGAAGTCTACGATATATGTGAATTTTCCTATGAAGACATGCATTCCTTTAATCTTTCCTGTGAAATTACTAACTCCTCCATTTACATCTTCCCTAGGGTTGAGTTTTCTTCTCATGATCCAATTATACATCATTCGGGTCATGATATTAAGGGGGAGTTAAGGTCAATATAGGCTTTTTCTACATGTACATGCCTAATGTTGCATGGTATCTTGAGGTTCGATGGGCATCCTTCTATAATGATGAGGTTTCGTAGAAATATTAAAGGGATTGGGCCACACATGAGGTATTTGTGGTAGGCGAGTTCACTCCTAGTCAGGAATATGTCGAAATATTATACTTCTTATACTCCTGGTTCGGGTTCCTCCTTGTAGGGATTTTCAACCTTTAGGATTATCTCGATAAACATCATGTCGCCTTCTTCCTCTTTGGTGCAAACGAGTTCAGCGTTGGGCGATGGGGGGACCAATCTGAGCGATTCGAAGAGTGAATTGAATTTGAGGACTTTTTCGGTGATGAATGAGATTAATGGATTGGGTGGTGTAGGAGAGTCGGGATGGTTTTCTGGGCTGCCTCTCTCTTCTTCCTCATTCTCTTTGGTTATGTCGTAGGAATCACTTTGTTGCTTGGGATGAACCGTGATGGCGTTAATCAAATTGTGAATTTGTGTTAAGCATTGCGGGTCCATTGTTGGGTAAGAACGAGCATAAAAAACTGGATGAGTCCCCAGTTTGGGTTCTTAAGCGTATCACTAGGTAAGGTTCATGCTATTTGATCGGTGATGGCCTTCAACACAGTGTCAATTTTGTTGGTCATCTCACTTTGTTGTCGTTTAAAATTGGCTTCAAACTTGGACAATCTAGCTGCTTGAGATTCCATGAATTCAAAAACCAGTCCTTCTATATTCGATTGGCTGTTAAAATTTTAAGGATGATTGTTAAAGGAACAGTTCGGGATCAAACCGTTGGGTTGGAACCGGTTAGGTGGGTTTGAAAAACTATTTTGGGAATTTTAGGGTTGTCTCCACCTAAGGTTTGGGTGACTTCTCTATAACGGTTTGTAGGTGTCACCAAGATTGTTTTGCTCGGGTTTGAAAGTATACCACTTACCTCCTACTTCATCGGTACACGAGGATACGTATTTAACGAAGGCTTGTTCTGGATCTTCCATGCAATACTGAGTGTCGTGAGGACCACTGTAGATCTCACATGAGGTAGTGACTTTGTTCACTTGGGTAGGTTGTGTCGGAGCAAGATGAGCTTCCATCAAGAGTTGGATTTGATTTTCGAGCTTGATTAGACGGTGGTCGGATGTACTCGAGACATCTTGAGGCAAAGAAATTGCCTTGACCAGCTTAGCAAAATCCCTTGGGCCGTTCCAGTTTTCGTTGGGTCATAAAGGGCGAGGTCCTCTAATAATGCTCAGGATTCGTCGGCATTATTATTACGGAGTTTGCCGCCGGCGGCACTGTCAATCTAGCACTTAAGATGAAAGTAGACATGATCATAAAAAAATGGATTTGAAGCCAACGATCGATGCCATGATGAGGGAATTTTTAGAGTAAGTCCTTGAAACGAGTACATGCTTTAGATAGAGATTCTCCATGATGTTGTTGGAACATCAGGATATAGTTGCGGAGTTTTATGGTCCTTCCCGGTAGAAAGAATTGAGCAAGGAATCGTGTATTAAGATCCTCTCATGTGGTAATGGATCCTGCAAGAAGGCGTTTAAGCCAATTGCTAGCTTGATCGTGAAGGGAAAATTAAAATAAACACAGGCGCGTTCTTTCCTTATTGTCACCATCAAGGTCAAGTAAGTCCACAAGTTTAAGAAAATCCTTGAGGTGTTGATTTGGATCCTCAGACCAAAGTCCGTGGAATGAGCATCCGTTTTGCACCAACCGGATGGTGTTGGATCGAAGAGGTGCCACGTTGTTCCCTACGGGGAGCTCAATGGTATTCCTATAGCCCTCGTGGCTTGATTTAGAGTAGTCTCCTAGAGTACGGATAGGATTCTCGTCTCCCATGACAGTTGACGAGTAGTTGACGAGAATGGGTTACGAAATAAATAACACGAAGAAAAGATAGACCACAAGAAAGCTAATGTGTGGAATTAAATTCTTACTTGAAAGGATTCAAACGAGTAGAACTAAGCTAAACTATGATCAGAACCTAACTATTCCCCAACAATGGCGCCAAAAACTTGAAGCGGTCGTCATAGAACTTCTACACGAAGTTTTACAACTCCCTAGGCAGAGCACCTAATCATTGTAGTAGTAGTATAGGCAAGTCTCGGGGGGTTGTTATCGTTCACTCGGGGAATAGGTTGGGAAGGCTTGATCATGGTCTAACAGAATTCTAAGGGTTGAGAGAAGATTATTTTTTTATTTTTATGTTTTATGGAAAGCAAGTAAATCATATATTTGAGAGGGGGTTTGGTTTTAGCTAATAAACTAAATAACAACTACGCTAATGGTGATAACAATATAATAAAAGATTGTGTTTATTTAATCATGTATTACTCTCTAGATTGCTTCTCCTAGTGTTGTTGCTTTGTCACACTTGTGATGAATTATGTAACTATTTCCTAAGTCATAAACGAATTACACGAACCCGTCATCTATTTAATATTCCGTTAAGGCAACGCACAAGTAAGGTAGTAAGAAGACTATTACAAGGCCCCTAAGAGTATATTTAATGCATGTGAAATACATTAAGAGTGGATCAACCATATAAGGGGCAAGGTAGTATGAAGACTGTTACCCGATGGTATCCTTTCTACACAATCATTGTTTCCTAGACATATCAACAGCGATGCAGACAAAAGCTGGTTTTCTAAGACCTAACATGCATAATCATCACAAGAAGCAACACCACTAAGATCTATATTCTAGGTTTCATACAATCATAAATAAACACAATAGGAGGTTTAGCCAAGCATGTTAAAGATAAAGCAAGAACATAAATGAATCAAACAACACATAGACATATTGAATGATTAAATAAACCTTACTTGATTAAAACAAAAGTTGGAGGAAGTACAATAGGGTTTTAGGCCCTAAAAGCGTCCCTAACAGCTGCTAAACAAACTAGGGTTCGTACCCTCTTTTTATTCTAAAGTTACACACTCAAAACCCTAAATTCGGGTTTGTATATATAGGAAAATCGCTGTGACGGCGTCGCGTTTTAGCCGTGACGCCGTCATGAAAGAGAATATTCTAGATAATGGGTTGGGTCGTGCGCTCTGACGCCGTCGTGAGATCTTGTGACGCCGTCTTGGTCTTCGTTGTGACGGCGTCACGTTGAATCTGTGACGCCGTCTCCAGCTGCTGAGAACATTATCTTGAGAGATGTTGGTGTAGGTCCATAGTCTTGCCCGTTTCTTCTCCAAATGAGCCCAAGTCACATGTAATTCTTCCAAATGCCTTCCAAATGTGAAATACCTGAAAAGGAACGATTAAGTACCTGTTTTGGGCATAAATGCACGATTTAGGGGGTTAAATGACCCCGAAAAAGTGTATAAAATGACACCTCATCAACCTACTTACTGCTTAACGACTCTTTATATACTAGTAGTCCACTATCCGAGTTCTTACCAATAGAATAAGAACGTACTCATTGATACCAAGGTCACCTTATGGCTCAACTAAGCTCACTAAACTAAAGGCAATGATAGGTCAATATTTGTGATCCTATGATTCTAGATATATAAATTGCAATATAGAGAGCTATCCCGGACTCTTAGCCTACGGCCAAACAACACCGAAGTTGCAGCACATTAAATATGTAGGACTAGACCCAGTTGAATGATAGGTCGCATACTTATGAGAACTATCCGATATCTAGTTAAGCTACAAGCGATATCCTTAGATACGGATTGAACGCATATTAAAGCACATAAACAAGTATCATGCGATAACCATAATCAACAACGAACGATAAATTAAGCAATCGATATAAATAAACCAAACATTAAATCTTCATAAACATGGGTGATACCTAAAGGTATCAGCCGATAGTCATTGTAAAAATACACACGGTTTCATATATGAACGATTAAAGAAAAGAAACCTTAACCGAACGCGTATTGGGTTGCGCGAAGATTACAAGAGTTTTTCTATGATCTTGAGGCTCTTTTCTGACCTTCTAGGCTCCTTTATTCGTCTCTTGGTCGACTTGGTGGTTTAGGGATTCACTTGCATGCCTAAAACTGAGTTTAAGGTCGTCTATCTATAGAGTCGGGAAATTGATCGATACGTCGTATCGAGCGATGTGGGATACGGCGTATTAGGGATTTCTTGGAGCAAGGACCACGTTTGATATCTTCCAGAATCTTCGTGTATAATAAGCCTTTGATACGGCGTATAGAGGCTCCTGGATACGGCGTATTAGGTCTTCAATCCTTCGTGGTTATCTGTGAAGTGTAGGCACGGATACGATGTATCTTCTTGATGGATACATGGTATTGAGGTAAAACCAACTTGTTCTTCTTCGTTGACCAAAGTATTATATACGGCGTATCGTTGATGTGGATACGACGTATTCTTCAAAGTCAGGCAATGGTCTTTTAGCTCGTCAAGTCTTGGATACGTCGTATAGGTCTAGAATAATATGGCGTATTGACTGTCAGATCAGTAGACTTTCTCGAACTCTTCATTTAAGCTCCAAAATGTGTGCCTTTTAGCATAACTTCACAAATTACTCCATAATTACTGCGAATAACAACTTTAAGCAATTAAGTATCAATTCATGCAATAATTATACAAAATGGGTTAATTACATAGAATAAATGATGCTATAAAATAAACGTTATTTGACGTTAATTACATGGTAATGTTTTATGTGATATGTTTTTTTTTCTTAATTTTTATTTAGGTTGGACGTGTTTAGCATGTAACTCTTTTTATTTTTATTTAACTTTTGCAATTGGTCCTTACACATAAAAATTGAATGTTTAAGTACTTGTGCATCTTTTACCCTTTTACACATCCATGGTAAAAACACGTAATTGATCATAGTTTGACCAAAATCATTGTCGATTTTGACTCTAATTGGCTAATCATATCGCTCGATTTTGCCATGCGGCAAAATTGGACAACTTAATTGGTTCAATTTTTTTCAACAAGATTGTTTTACTAAAATTCTTCAAAAATAATATAATTCGTTTATTATATAAAAGATCAATACCACTCGTTACATATAATTTGGAGTTTATTGCTATATTTGATACAGATGCAAACTTTTAGTAGAAATAGATATGATATTAAGCCGAAAAATGACATCTTTATTTTAGCCTTTTGCAAAGCGTTTCACTTAGTTGAACAAATCCGAAAGTCTTGAGGCTATACTTTGTCTTGCTTGTGGGGAAACACCATCCCTCCCTAACACGCCCTCCAACATCGTTTGTCCCCATTTCTTATTACCTAATACTGCGACTGGAGTTTCAGGTACGATACCATCTTTAGCGATGTTCAACTACATTCAAACAAATACGAATGAGTTGTTTATCTATACTACTATATAAATCATTTATAATGTGGGACCCATTAAAAATTAAGATAAGGAGGTGCAATCTTGACCATCCATCTCATTTTTGGGAATCACATCATAAAGTGACATGTGTCACCTTTTGATTAAAAATCACCTTTATTTTCAAATTGAAATATCTTTTTATTTATTTAATTTTATTTTGATCTAATTTCACCATATTTTTTAAAATTTTATGCTCTTTAATTCAACATCCATTTTGATAAATTTTTATAATTTTTTTTTTACATTTTAATGGGTTTATTTTATGTTGATTTATATTTTTTTACAACTTTAATATTAATTAAATATAAATTTGATACGTTAAAACTATATACTTTCGGATAGAGTGTTGTCTTTTTACATGCGAGAATGATGATGTTAATATGGTGTTGCGGGAAAGTTACGGGAAACCCCAACGAACACATACATTTGTGAAACGAAATTACTAAGCGGGTAGAAAATTACGTAAAAAGTTGAGTTAGTAATTTTTTTATTGCCGCCGCTATGCGCGGGTAACCAACTAGTATTTAAAATAGGGTAACGTTAATATGTTGATAGCATACACCTAAGCTTATGTAACAAGAGCCTCAAAATGACACTTCTTAGCTTGTATTCTTTACTAAAACCGCTCATTTTATTCAATTACTTAATTCTTTCTAGCGTGATTTTAAACAAGTTAATTTAACTACGAACTATGCCGTTTTGACAAGTTTGTTATGTAAGCTTAGATGTGTGACAATACTATAGTCACTTTCCCTCTAATATTCCTTTACACTACGTATAGTTCAAATTAAGTAACTGTACTAACCGTTGCTGATCCGTCTGACAAAATTGTGAAGAGAACAGAGCCACCGCCTGGCATTAATGTTTCATCCCTAAATACCTTAAGATATGTATCAACGGTTGTAGCATCCAAATCTGTGTAGGTTCCATCATCTTTCCACATCTGAACCATCTTTTGAGACGTCGTTTCAGAGAAATGCTTCCCCGTTAGCGGTACCAACATAAAAACATGAATAAGTTTCTCGAAGGGGCCTGTACATAAGGTGTAAACATAACTTATGTCGCTATTTAACTTTGATAAAATTTAAAATTAAACAAGTTAGAAGACTAAGATTGTATATTTTTAAGTACAATTCCATGCCTTCGGTTAGAAAATTTTGCTAATCTTGTTTATATTCAATCACCAAATAAAATATCATATAAACTCATTCGTATATCTTTTGTCAGGGATGGATCTTGTATCAATATTCAGTTTTTTTTTTGTCTCTTTTTATGTCTTCTTCATTATTCTACTTCTTTTCTTTTTTTCCTACCTTCATATATATATAAATTTTTTTTGTTTAAAAAAACTATATAAAGACCGGTTTATACAATAACAACCGGTCTTAAAGAACGCTTTTAGACCGGTGTGAGACCTGGTCTTTATATACAAATGAACCGGTCTTAAAGATCGTCTTTTAGACCGGTGGCTGGACCGGTCTTTATGTTAACACTCTTTTGGACCTCCCCCATATAAGACCCCCTTTGTAACCGGTCTAAAAGCCATTTTCAACCGGTCTAAAATGACGTTTTTGTAGTAGTGTACGTACTTTTTGTTTCGTAGTTGTATAATAAAACTAATTAAAAAATTAAAAGAAAATTAAAATTAAGAAATGTGTTGAAATCACTTTATGTGGTATGAATATCATAACCCAATTTTATTTCTCAAGTTGCTTACCATTTATATTTGGGGGTACACCTATTTTTTTTTAAACTCTACGAATAAATGAGGACCAAAACTTTTAACCTGAATAAAGACCCATGCACCAAGCAAATTTTCACCCCAATTCTATAAGATCGAATGCATTTATTGTTTTCTTACGCAATTATGACGTAATCATCTATATGTTAGAATTTATACATACTAAACAATTAATAAACACGAGTAAACAAAGTGGATAAAGATCACGTATAGCATATATTAATTAACCTAACTAATTTTCTTATTTACCTTTTCTTGTAACGGATTAGATCAAGAACGATTTTCTTGTTTTCTTGAAGATTTACACGAAAATCACTAGAGATTCAAAAGTATGAATTCTCTATGATTTCACACACAATACGTTTAATAACAAAACAATTAGTATGCTAGTACTTGTAAACGATAAGCAAGCAAATCACTTTGATATTAAAAACCAAACCGAAACCTTGCCTACAAGGGGTGTTGTTCGATCGGTTCTAAGAAGAGGAGAGGAGAAGAGAAGATAAACTTGCTTAGGGTTTCAAGAGATGCAAATAATGAACCAAGGGATTCATTATATAGGCAATGGAAACTTGGCTTGCAAGTTAAGCAATCCCACCTCCCTAAGAGTCCAAACCGATCGGTTATAGCAAGAAGGGAGGGATTTGGATTCTTTCTGTTAGAAATAAAGAAATGTTCTACTTGTAAGCACTATTATAAAGTGCAGGGACTAAATATGTTAAGTAAGGAAAATTTAGTCAACAAGCTAACTAAGAGCTATAAATAGTAATTTATGCCATGGTTAGATGTAACAACTTCATTTAATCAGGCAAGTTAGGTAATTCTCTCTCTAAACACACACACTAATTACACCTTGATCTTCACACACTAATCATCAATCAAGATCTATATGATTAATATGTGGTATCAAGAGCCAATGATTGCGGATTAGTGCTTATTTTAGTATTTGATTGTGTTTGTGAGATTGAGATTTTGCTTATTTCTGCTTATTTGTGCTTATCACCTTATTTTCAAGTGCTTATTGAGCTTATTCTGTCGATTTGTAGCTTATTCCGAGTGCTTATTGCTTTTTCCGATTGCTTAACGTGCTTATTTCGTCAGCTTATTAGCTTATTCAGTCCAGATTAGCTTATATTAGTGCTTATCAGATTTATCAGCTTATTTTTGTGCTTATCAGTTTCTGGTTGAGCTTATATCGTCATCAATCTGCTAATTGCTTTATCTGATAGCTTATTGCTTATCTCAGTCTGCAAATTTTTTTTCAGATACAAAAAGCTTATTAGTTGCTTAATCTGCTTTAAAATCAGCTAAATTTTTTTTCTGAAAAAGTTTGTTGTAACTGAATTGTAACTGATTGTAACAACTTTGACCAAGTTTGACTTTTTGGTCAAAGTAAAAGACGCGTTTTTGGTCTTCACGCGTTTTGTCTGGAAATCAAAAGGGTGAACCGATCTAGTTGAAGACCCGATCTAATTTGAGGACCGATCTAGTCAAGATCCTTTAAGGAACCGATCTAAGCAACCCAACAAAGAAACAACCGATCTACCTCTTAGACGAAACCGATCTATCATAGCACAAACTGATCTATCACATATATCGAGACAACCGAACGAGAAAACTGATCGAAACGACCGAACGAGTCAACCGATCTAGATCACCAATCGAGACAACCGATCTAACCATTTTTATAAAACAAAACTATTCATTTTTTTCCAGATCTAATCAGAAAAAAAACAAACGAACGAACTTAAAAGAAATATCCATTGACCTCAGCCAATCTCTTTGTGCATACATCAAGAACATACATCAAGAGATAAATCTTCATAGATCTTTTGAAAAAAATTAACTTCTCATTTACATTTTGAAATCTACAAGAAAGAAACAAGAACAATATTGTTCAAGTCCACTCTTTGTTTTGATTTTAAAAGCTAATAAAGATTAAGAAATGAATACAAGGCGTCAAATAAAGAAACCTACCTTAGATTTTGTTATCTTTTCTATTTTGAAAACAAAGAAGAAAACGTAACATGAGGGGGGGGACCCCCCGGGAATTATTAGAAAAACCGGTTATTTTAAAACCGGTTTTCTAAAAACCGGAAACCGGTTTTAACCGATTTTTTTGCACCTCTAAGTTGGGCTGTGTTGACATAAGATCGAATTTGAGCCAATAGTTTGCCACTCTACCGAAATTTTTTAAAGCAAAATCAAATTTAACAAAAAAAAATTGATATATTTTTTTTATTATTATTTGCAGGTTGATTATTCGAGATTGATTAGAATTTTTGATTCAATTTTTGGGATTATTTTTTGTCTACGTTTTTATTTGAGATTAAATAATTTTTTTAGTAGAAACATTTTTTTAGTAGTAGTATTGTTCATAATAATAAAAAAAAAATTGTTAAAATTTTGTGTTAGATATTTTTTTAGTGATAATTTTTTTAGTCTACGGATTTTTTTTTGAGAATTAAATAGTTTTAGTTATTAAAAAAAACGTTTGCGAGATATAAGTTTGTCGTGATTATTTGAGCGCGTTTATCGGGTTATTCGTTGAAATTTTTTTGTGGAATTTTAAAATCGAGTTGAGTGAGCTAGAGTTAATTAATCGAGTGTATCAGATTCGTTCATCATGTATCAAGATAGTTGGGACAAGATGATTCACACACAGTGTAACGCACGGTACGAAAAACTTGAGAAAGAAACACAAATTAAAATTTCAAATCTAGAAGAATGTGTGCGAATAAAGGATCGTCAACATATTATTAGAGCTAATGATGATTTTATAATATTTGAAAATCTTCGAGCGCAAGTTAATGAACTTCAGAGTGAAAATGAAAATTTAAAGTCAAAAGTTGTTGAGTGTACAATGTGTCAAAATCTTCAAGTGCAAGTTGAGGAACTTAAGAGTGTAAACGAAAGTTTGAATTTATCGGTTGAAGAGCTATCTAAGGCACGTGCACTTGCTGAAGCGACTTTGAGAGAAAGAGATGAATTGGTTTTTGTTCAGTGTGAGAAAATAAGATTGTTGGAAGAACAATGTGAGCCATTTTATGAGGTACAATCTGAGTTTGATTTAGAAAAAGTTCATGACACTCAAGATAACTCAGAAAAAGATTTGATTTTGAGTTTGCAAACACAATTAAAAGAAACTGCTGAATTGGTTGTACATTTTTCAGATGAAAAATATTTTGCGTTAAAAGAAATTGAGAGCTTAAAAGATGAAATAAAAAGTTTGCAAATTGAAAATCAAGATCTAAAATCTAGAGAATTTGAGTTGAATAATCTTGAAAAAGTGTACGAGACTAAAGAATCTGTGTTGTTAAAAGATATTGATCAAATGAAATCTCAAGTTTCGGAACTTGTGGAGAAACTTAAGATTTCAGCTCAAGAGATGAAACAACAAATCGTTATGTTTGAAGAAGATAAACGAATGTTTTTAGCTAAAAATGAATTTCTTGAAAAAATGTCTTCTTCGATGCAAAAAGAGTATAATGATTTGTTGGCTTCAAATGATGTTTTAAAACATAGACTTGAAACAAAGTTTAAGTTTTTAAAACAAGATACTTCTCTTGAGAAAATGATTGAAATGATCGAGAAAGAATATGAATCAAACGTTTCAAAGATTTCCATTACAAGTTCAACGTTTGAGACTAAGAATTTGGAACTTGTAAAAGAAATGGGGGATAAAGTGAAACGTTTTGATGACGAGAAAAAGGTGTTTGAGAGTACGATTTCAAAGTTGGAAAAGGAATTAGCACAACGAGTCAAAGATTTTGATGATGTCAAAACAGAGCTTTCAAAAAGAACTGATAAATTTGAGATGTATTTTGCAAATCTTGAAAAAGAGAATGCTTTATTAAAATCGCAGTTGGCATCTCAAAATTACACTTCGTTGCAAAAAGAAAACAATGATTTGAGAACATCATATAATGTGTTGAAAGAAACACATGAAACTTTTTGTGAAAATCTTGAAAAAGAGAACAATGATTTGAAAATGCATTACAAGAGATTGTTTGATTCAATAAAACAGAAAAAGGTTGTTTCTCAAGTTTTCACAAAATCAATTCCAAAAGTGAATGTTTCCGAAAAGATTTACACGGGTAAATCTTCAAAACCGATTTCAAGAAATGTTTCTCAATTTACTACTTATTCTTTGCAAAAAGATAGGAAGTATTTGAAGAAACAACATTCCTTTGAAACATTTGCTTCTCAAAATCATGAGAAAAAACAAAAGTTAAAACATTCTGGAAAAGAAAGGGGGGAAAACATTTCCAAACGATTTAAGTATTCTAGGGATGAAATGTTTTCAATGCGTAAACGAGATGATTCAGTTTTGAAAAAGGTGAAAGATGTAAGGTTTCCATTCATTTCGAAAAGAATTTTTCAAAATGAAACACCGAGTTTCAACAAATGGAAATCTTCGTCTTCCTCAAAGGTTAAAACATCAAATGAAACACCGGGTTTCAAAACGGTGTTTACACCTTTGAGAAATTTTAAAACTCCTAATGAAACATCCAGGTTTTATAAGTCAAATTGGATAAATGAGAAGAGTTTTAAATCACCGTTGATTCCAAGAAAGTTATTTCAAAATGAAACACCGGGTTTCAAATCTCCTTGGAATTCAACCTCTATGCATCAAATCGACGCAACTTACATTTGGTTCTCCAAATATGGTAAACCCGTTAGCAACGTGCTTAAGTGGGTACCAAAAGTTGTTGCTTAATTTGATAGAAAGTTCAAAAAGATTTTCTTTTACAAAAGTTTAAAACAAAAATAATACAAAAAGTTTTTCTTTTATAAAATTTTGCAAAAATACAAACAGATTTTTTTTATATAAAATTTAGAACAGACAAAAATTTTCTTTTACATAAAATTTTAAAAAAAGACAAAAAGATTTTATTTTATACCAAATTTAATAGAAAATATAAAAAGATTTTTTTATGATGGCTTTCATACAATGTCAGTATGAAACCCGTGCTTAATATGATGGCTTTCGTATAATTCAGTACGAAACTCGAGCTTCATCTGATGGATTGGCTGTACATTTTCAGAACAAGAAGGTGATTTAAAGGAATAAGAAGGTGTACGCTTCAGTGCATGCTATCTTTGAAAAGAAGAGAAGTCTTCTTTGATTGGGTCATTGATAATATTTTTAAAAGCTTTATGTGGTACTTAAAAGATAATATCAATTTGTTTCGTAAATCAATGATCTCAAGTTGTTAAGTTACAATCGATTCGATTTTTTTAAAATGTGGTCGAGTCAAGATAAAAGTCAATTTTAAAGGTCTCAAATCGATGTACTCTTTGTGAAAAGTGTCTAAAGAAATAAAGGACTCAGAAGTGCAAAGAGGAACTCCCTCATAAAGGTTTTAACGAAGATATGGTATTTTTCGAGGGGGAGTGTCCGTATAAGTTGTTGAAAAGTTTTCAGGAAAGATACGGAATTGGAATAATGTTTTACATTTCACCTTTCACATATCCGTTAGTTTTGCGTTTTTAGCTTCATGTTACAAATTGTTTCTCGGCATAGTTAAGGGGGAGTGTCTAATAATGATGAAAACTTTTAAAGATCAAAAATCTTTCTTCTTATATGATGTTTGTGAGAATGATGGAAAAAAAACAGAAACGAGTGATTGTGTGAGAGAAGAAAATAGAAAGAGAGAAATGAGAAATCGTATACTTGAAAAATGAAAGTATATGTCATGTGCTTCAAAAGCAAGAACAACAGCACATGAAAAGAAAAAGAGAAAAGTATGCAAGAAAAGAAATGCACCGCATACAAAAAAAACAGACAGAGTGATTGTTCTACATTTTCTTGATATTATCAAAATTCTCATGATACGATTTTAAGATTTTCATCATGGTTTACACGGGGACATCTTCTAAAGGAATTATTAGGCGTTATTATGTTGATTAAGTTGCACGGTGTGTATTTTAGTTGCTCCCAAAATATCATATGATCTTCCAGACGAACCCGGACATTGATCTACCTGAGTCTTCCTTCCAAATTCGGATGTTAGGTCTAGGTGATGGAGTATGAGGTAGTGTAAACAAACATGTTTTGAATGCTTAAAAAAGGACTTAAGTGATAAAGCTTTGAATGAAAGCAAATGAACGAAAATGATAAAGTTGTCAAAATAGTGACAAGAATATGATGAAGAAGAATCAAATGATAAGCTAATGTAAAAGAGTTGGTTGAAAGTGAGAGGCTTATAAGAAAAGATGAAGGGTGTTTTTTCCTACACTAGGATAGAAACAGGTCAACTCATAATCTATCGGATTTCATTCGTTGATTTCTGGTAGTGAAGTAGGACATCATGGGGACCCAGTGATGGCAAATTGCACACCCTCCCTAGCCACTCAAATACTTTCAAAAAGTATGTGGTTTATTCTCACGGAGAAATTTAAATCACATAAATCTATCGACTTCTCATTCGAGAATTGTTGGTATTGAATAAAGGGACATTCATGTCCAGTCCTTGCTTACTACAAGTGCCACAAGAGTCTCGAGCCAATTTGATATTCAATGAAATACCTTCTAGGACACAAAACTACGTTTGTAATAAAACATCTAATACAAAAGGTACATTGTATCTGTCTTTGTGACAATTTGAATGTCTACGTGACATCGCCAGAACATTCTGGAGTGTATTTATGAATTAGTATTCACAATGATTGAATTGGAAATCCCTACCAGTCGTTAACATCATGCAACGTCTGAACGTAGGTACTATTTGAAAATGATTGTTTGAGGATTCAAAAATACGTGCTTTAACTAGTATCTAAGTGATCTTACGTAGTTTATGTGTTTCCCCGGGTACACAACACTAAGTTCACGAGATCATTGCTTATTTGGATTTTTATGATCATATTTCGCATCCGTATCATCGAGATAATTGATTTGAATCTCATATTTTTTCAAATATTTCATTGTAATTTTCAAGCATGATCTTGTGATGTATGGATTTAATCGGCTATTGTGGAAGATGTTTGTTACTCTGTTAATTCTCCATTTTCATCTTTCTACAACATACAAACAACTTTCTACTTTCACAAGCATGCCTACTTCAACGGAACTTTACATGACAAAGTTTGTTCTAGGCTTCAACAGAGAGATAGCAATTATAATATGTTGGTTTGAGGGAGCTTATGGGTTATTTTGGGGGAGTATGTTTGGTTATAAAGGAGAGAATGTTTGATTTTAAGAGAGAAAAGAAAAAAAAATTGATTTCAATTTCATGGACTTCAAAGGATATTTATTCACCGGTGAGTTATTTTGAAGTTATATGATTTCATGAGTTCATGATGAGATCATAATCATTCATGGAGGGAGAGGAAGTATTAAGCTTGAAACATAAGGTCAATTCAAGTATATGAAAGGGAAGAAGATACAAGCAAGAATATATGGGACAAATCAAGATACTAGACAAGAAATTGAATCAAAGAAATCGTTATGGTAAAAGTAGTTTGATTAAAAAGATAAGATTCGTATTCAAGATTGAGGTTACTTCATCAAGTGTTTTGAATAAGTTGTAGTGTTTCATTAACTTCAAAGATCGATCGAGATAGCCGGTTCGACATTTGCATGGAATTACTTCTCAAGAATATCTACATTGTCTTCAGACAATCAAAGTTTACTACTTCAATATTCAAGAGATGGATATGTGATTGAGGGGGAGCTTAAAGTGTATGAAGATTAATGTGAAAAGTCAAGTGTTTAAGTCTTTTACAAAGAATCAGATCAATCATATCATCGTGTTTCAAGATCTTTCGTCAGCAACATTATGTGATTGAAATCTACATTCAAGATCAAGTTCAAGTTAAAAGAATTTCATAACTATTAAAGAATCACAGTAGCAAAAAGAAGGTCAAAGTAGCTTTTGAGAATTGTGAATTTTGAGTTCGAGAGTAGAGTTGATACCTTCAGGGATAAAGAAATCTATCTTGTCATATAGGGAGAGAAAATTATATCAGGAGAGATTTGCTACAAGGTCGTCCTCAACTTTCATAAAGAATTCTCAGCGTTTTCGAGCTTCAAAGAAAAAGAAAATGACAAACTACTTCAGAATCAAGTGTTCAAGAATAAGGAAGAAGTCGTCATCAAAAAGATAATAAGGATAGTTCCCAAGTAGATCATTTAGGGGGAGAATGTTAGAAATAAAGAAATGTTCTACTTGTAAGCACTATTATAAAGTGCAGGGACTAAATATGTTAAGTAAAGAAAGTTTAGTCAACAAGCTAACCAAGGGCTATAAATAGTAATTTATGCCATGGTTAGATGTAACAACTTCAATTTAATCAAAAGGCAAGTTAGGTAATTCTCTCTCTAAACACACACACTAATTACACCTTGATCTTCACACACTAATCATCAATCAAGATCTATTGCTTAATACTTTCCTTTTCTTCGTTTTACACTTAAGTCCCTGTAGTTAGCGTTGAACGACTATTAGTAAAATCCCGTTAAGTAACAAGTTAGTTAACGTCCGTTATATATTCTTATCGTTTAAATATAACTAATATACTACATATAGTATTTAATTATATTAGTTGTTTCTACGTATTAACGCGTGCGACCCCATAGGCTCACGTAATTTCCGGACGTATATTACTAGTTTTAATACCCGTGCACGCATGGGGTTTAGACATTAAATTTTAATTAAATGTTAAATTTGTAAGTCTTGTTAATTTTTTCGTATTTGCACATTGAAAGTTTTGTTTACCATTATTTCAATAATTGTGAATAGGGGTTATCATTAATTTAAACAATTGTAACAGTTATAATGTTTCCTACCATATTAAACAAAGAATGCTTATCCCCATGTTTGCCAATTACATTGTTGTGTGTTAATAATAATTTAGCCGTATTTAATATTAAAACCCGTGTACGCATGTGATAAACTTATAAAATGAAATAACAATGAATCTTTATCATACGCATATAGTAAAAATAATTTTTTTTAGGATATTATTACTTAAACTCATAAAAAAGAAAAACATGAGTTGTTCGTATACGTACAACATCGTCTATTTATTTTTCTACACAATAATTCGTGCTTTCATTTTGATATTAATTATCTTGTGCATATATATGTTGTATTTTTAAAACAACATATATGTTGTATTTTTAATATATAAAGTCTAGGGGTACAAAGTCTAAGGGGTTATATGTTTATTTTTTGAAGTTATTAAAAAACATGGAAACTTATAAATTTACACTTAACTCCATATTATTTATGTAAATTTCAACCAGTAAAGTTTTATTAATTACCTCCTTTTTTTAAGTTTTTGTTTTCACAAATTTAACACATATATTTTTATGTTTTTTTTCTCCACCAAAATCTTTAATTTTGACTAAATTGGATTCAATTTTGACTATTTTTTAACCAATCAGATCGCACAATTTTGCCCACGTGTCAGAATCAAGCGTTTTGTTTGGTCCAAATTATTTTTTTTATAAAATCAAATTTTATAAAAAACTTTGAAATAATGTAATTCTTTTTATTATATAAATAAATATAAAAGATTAGTGATATGGAACACTATATTCTATAATGATTGATTTGTTTTTAAATTTTTTGTCAATAGTAATTTTGTTTGTGTTTTAAATAGCCATTTCGATAAAGTAAATCCATTTAGTGTTTTTTTATTAATGAATGGCACAATGAGAATGTGATAACCAATGCAAAATGTATGTTTGTGAATTTTTGAAGTTTTGTATAAATATGGGGAAGCATAGATATATGATATATCGATCCCCAAATTCTAATATGAATGATAGAAAGATGAAAGGCAAAAAGATAATAAGGATTACCATTACAGGTATCGTTGTAAAACTCATCGGAATCCATCAGCTCAACGTCGGTTTTGCCCTTCCACTTAATAGCAAGTGACTCAATAGCTTTTTCCTCCAAGTACAATCCGCTCGCGGTAACCTTTATGATGTTTCCATGTATTTCTAAATTTCTCACACCTTGTGCGTAATATAAATGTTATATGTACGCGATGCAAACTCCAGTCATTAATCAAAGTTAACATTAACAATGAGGATATATACATATATAAATGAAAGAGATAAGATGTATGGTTACATCACAGTAAAGATGTTTATTCAAAGTCACTATTTTTTTTTTACATGCTCTTAGAGTGTGCAAGAAAAATCAATTTTTTTTTACACTTTTAAGGGTTTACAAGTTTGTTGTATTTATAAGTGTTGGTAACTTCTAAAATCACATAATTATATTCATTGTATGAAAAATATTCACACTTATAATGTCGAAAAATTTAAATAAAGTGATCAACCTGTCACACATGCTTTCTCCCACGAGAGGACATATAAAGATATTAAGTGTCACACTTTAATGTCTACAAATTGTTAAAAAAAAGTCTTAAATTTTCCAAACTTATAGCTTTACAATGCATTGAATCATAAAGATAATTCATAGACTCTTTAAAAGTGTGTTAAAAATATGTGACATACGACATATTTGTTGTAGTAAATAATAAAGTATCAACTGAGTATCGGATTTAATTAATGCGGAGATACCTGCGCCTACGAGGAACAAAGTTTTTGTTGCAGTAGGAGGCTTGATGGACGATGGAATGAATACGGATTCAAGCTGGATACCGGCGGAGGAATATAGCTTTTCCATGGTATAGTTGTATTAGTTTTGGACGCTAAAACTTGTGTCGGGTGGCGCAGAATATATAAAAGAGAATAGATTGGCAAAGCTGAATATATAGAGGAGAATAATGACGAATTTAATAAAATATTGAACTCCAGAGAATAATGTTCATATACTAATTTTTAATAAATTTATCAGTTGCGTGGAAAATATGTGCCGTAAGTAAATTTATCAAACCACACAATATTGACTTTTATTGCATACCATTATTTGATGGCTATTGCTAAGACCGTAAGAGACGCCAAAACTGAAGACTGCATGTAAATCAAATCAGTATAGAGGTTAATTTGACCGATGAGAGTAGAGACAATAACAATGCCCAAATGTTCAACTCACTAAAAAAGATAAAATTAGAAAATAAATACAGTGCCCAAATGTTGACA
>BQNB010117485.1:0-11270 GCA_026074375.1 Tanacetum coccineum
TGTGCTACAGTAAAATGAACAGTACCCGGCGCACTAGGCTCGGTTACTGTTCATCGGCCCAAAAAAAAAAACTTTATAATCCCGCTCCCCTTCTTTGACCAAAAATAAGAAAAAAAAAAAATTTACGAGACGTACTCTCATTTTTAACTATTTACGTCTTTCTATCGGCCTGAGCCAAAAAAAAAAAAACGCGCGATTGTCATTTAATATAAGAACAAAACAAACTATTAAACATGAGACCGAAAAAATAAAGCCGAAAAAAAAAATTAATGCCCCACAACAACATGCGAAAAATTAACGCCCGCAGCAACGCGCGAGTAATCTTGCTTGTTTATATTAATTACGTATCTTACATTTGATTAATGGGCGTTTAATTAATCGATTGGACTTAATAATTAATTAACGGACTAACTATTGTTAAGTAATGGACTTAATAATTAAGTTAGACAAAAATATATGTGAGCCCAATATGGGTCATATGGCCGTCCACCTAGATGGAAAAAGAAAGGGAGAAAAGTAATGGGGGTTGGTTAAGTGTAACTATCATAAGTTTATTATGGGATTACGATTGATCATAATCCATAGCTTGAAAAATTGGTGCTATAACGCTGGATGTATAGTGATACATTTGTTAAAATTATACTTGCCACCCAATATGTGATTACATAAAGGGAAAATGGCATAAAAATGTATCTTACATATGTTCAACTTCAATTTAAGGTATTCAACACATTTTTTTTGATCGCCTTTTTTCTTAATTATAGATAAGTGCAGCTGTGTACAGAGACAATTAGTAGTTGTTCTGATGTAGAGTGTTGTCGTAATATGGCTTGCCATATTACGACAAGCCCTGGAGCATGCACACTATGTGGATGCTTAGCGTGCTAAGACATTCTCCAAGTGTACATATTAATGCAAATTTCGGCACAAACACAAGACCGTAAATTGGTGTGTGGCTATCAAGTAAGACGAAAGTCAAGAGTTTGTTGAAATGCTTACATGTTTTCAACCCATTTTGGTGTTATCGGGTAGGGTTGTCAGGTTATCGGGTTGTAACGGGTTTTGACTTTTGAAAATATGACCCAGAACCCGACCCAATAAGAGATTGAGTTATTGGGTTCGGGTGGTCATGTCTAAACGGTTCGGGTTGACCCGATAATAATATTAGTACTGTCTCTTAAAAATGAATCTACAATCTTATTTACTAATATTGTCTCTTAAATGATGCACATAATAAGACCAAGAAATATACGTACCTATGCATGATTTTATTATACACACAGCATGCTATAAGAGCAAAATTACCTTTCTGACTTTCTGTGAATTCTAAGATGTTAATGTGATGTGTCACAGTAAGTAAAACGACAATTTGTAAGAATAAAAACTAATAACAAAGATAAGATCATGCTACTATTAGTTCGGGTGAAATTAACCCGATAAGCTTTGTTCAACCCGATAAGCCTTATCGGGTTCGGGTTCGGGTCAACCCGACCCTATTGACACCCCTACATTAAACGATGGGATCGTTAAACACTTCTAAGTTCTAAGCTTCAGTTGAGTTACTGAAACATTATGTTGAACAAATTTGACGAGCCGCTAGAGCAAATGATTAAACCATCTGCAGGTCATCAAACTTAAACATATATTCAGTATAAGAGTCAACCAAACCACAGTTTTAAAAAGAGATTTAACCAAACGGGACTTTTGTTTTGCCTATCTCTAGAAGCTAGACCACAAGATTATAGTAGCAGAAAGTTGTACGATCAAGTACACCTTCTTTAGATCATAGGTTTCGCCAATGCAGAAGTAGTTAAGAAAACAAACAGTCAAAAATATGGGCACACAACTTAACTCACAGCATAAAAACTTGCAAAATGCATTATCATTTATAATGTGGGGAGATATATGTAGTCCTAGGAATATTTAGCGCTCATAACTAAAGGAAATATGTTGGAGACAGATGTAAAATACATTTATCCTTAAAATGTAAAAATCAATTTGCAGCAACCAATTTTTTTGTGGGACTATACAATTATACGGTTTTCAGAGTGCGAAAAAGGTGGAAATAAAGGGGTACATCAGCATTAGAAAGGGGAATGCTATATAAAGAATCGCCGAAATGTAAATAAAAATTTCAGTAATCTTTAAGTGAAACATTGAAAAAATCACGAATAATACAAAGTTGAACCATTTATGTTGCAGGGTGGTGATCAAAACTATCCTTAATATAATACAACGGAGATGTTAGTTATAGATAGTCATATAGCGGGTCTACTCGACCCAACCCAACCCAACGTGTTTCTCTAGTGTGTATCAAACCTATTTTGACCCGTTACACAAATCACCCATTTTGACCCGTTACACAAATCACATAACTCATTTCTTCAAACAAGCATGCTTACGCTTAAACATAATAAACCTGGAGAAGTTCATCACAAACCAAGTTCAATAACATATATCCAACTAGTATCTATATACAAATTAACCAAAGTAGCCACAAAGCAAAATAAGAGAAGAATGTAATATCATCGATCATATCACTCAAGCAATAAGACGTGTATAAAGGACATCCTCCGCACCGGAAATGCTTCACAGACAATGACTAGAAGCAACGCTAAAAGCAAGCATTCTTTTTAGTAGCCATACTAAATAATAAAGTATAAAGAAATGGATAAGATCTAAACCATGGAAGTCTTTTAAGTAGCGATACTAACTGCAAATACATAAACTTTGATAATCATCTATGTGTCTCGAATATTGATGAGATGATACCAAGCATGACATTACTTGTCTGAACTAAAACAATAATGAAAAACATACGCAGGTGATTTTTCCACACCATAACTACAAACGAGATCCCTCCCCGATGAGCAAGCATAACACTTTGTAAATCCATACGTTGCAATGTGGCCATCATCTTTGTGATCAATTGATTTCAGGATACACGCAAGAATCCGAGTGATCAAGCAAATGTAGTGTTTCCTTGTAAGAGCTAACAAAGAATGAACCATTTTGTCCACAAAACCCAAGATTATTGATGTGTTGTGAGCATGGATCGTAAATTTCAAGTGCAGAGTCCCCGATCTCCCCATAAAACCCCAACGGTCCACGCCTCCCTTGAGTTTCAACTAGAAGGTCACCATTCTTCCTAAATCCCACTATATTACTTATGTATGAATCAGGTGTGTTAATAGTCAGGCTCCATCTTCCATACTTTGACCTCTCAATGGGGTAAAATCACAACAACAGAACCCTTTAGCTTTAGATAAGATGAAACGTACAGGTGAGGTGTAATTGGTTTGGAAGACGAATTGTCTCATAAGCAACCCGATAAATACTACTATCTATAACAACGTGCGACCCTTCATGAAGTGTAATTGATTCACGAGGCTTGCTACACTAAATGACCGTCCATATTTAAGAGCTCAAAGTAAAAACTTGAACTTTCCAAGGAAATGAAATCTCGACAATGGTAGGTTGCGGGACAAACCGCGAAACCAAAGTATCCCGACTCAAGAATACCAACAGATCTTCTGAGTAAAGGGTTCCACAAAACAAACACAACAAACCGCGAGAGTGACCAAAATGTCAAAACATACTACTGCCTTGTATTCTGTTTTAGATAATCTATGTTTTCTAAATAACTTATTGAAGACAAATTTTATCTGAAACATAAAAAAGGTGAGAAAGATTGTTGACTGATTAACTTGTATGTCCTAACTAGAATCAGCTTTAACCATTAACATTACCATTTCAGTTATTTCTCTGGAATGCATTTAGTATGCATCATAACCAATCATAGGGACTAAATAAGCAACCGACTAAGTTGAATAAAAGTCTTTGTTCTGTGTGAATGAAAAATTTACTGTAACATTTTTCATGGGCAGCCATGTGAATCTAAATCTCATTAAAACCTTTGTTCCCACAAACACACCGACACTCTTACTCCCACATGCCACCCCTCCTCATCTTTATTAAACAACAGATCCAACTCAGAATCTGAATCTTGTAGACATAGATTTCACCAAAAACATGGTTCCACTCCATGTACAACAACCTATCACAAAGGTACTCTTTTTGCTTCTACTCTTTGCTTTAACATTTGTATCTCACTCATTTCAACTTTTGGGTAGAAGAGAGTTGCTAGAAAAGAATTATTTGCAACAAGATTCAGATGATCATCATGTTATTCAAGCACCTATCAACAAGAACAAGTCAACTACTTCTCTTGCACAAGATTCAACCACTCAAACCATAACCAAAACCAACAAAATTCAACAAAAGCCCATTCTTAAAAAACTTGATCCCACTTCATCAAAACTCACAAAACCAATATCAAAAAACACAAATTCCACAAAACCAATATCAAAAAACTCAAATTCCACAAAACCAATATCAAAAAACTCAAATTCCACAAAACCAATATCAAAAAACTCAAATTCCACAAAACCCATTTCAAAAAACACAAATTCCACAAAACCCATTTCAAAAAACACAAATTCCACAAAACCCATTTCAAAAAACACAAATTCCACAAAACCCATTTCAAAAAACACAAAACCCACCTCAAATCCAACAAAAAAATCAATAGATCAAGTGAGAAAAACAACAGAAAAAAAGTCAACGACCAAACCGTTGACTTACAAACTATATGACGATGAAGATGATTTTGTCTCAGATTTAAAAGATCTTCCGTCAAGGTTTCAAGAAACATTTATCCCAGATTTAGAACTACTTTCAACCACCTCAAAAGCATATCTAAACAAAGCCAACAAACAAATCTCAAAGAATTTTATTAATCCATATGTTGGAAAAAAATATGCACCAATTATTGCATCTATTATATCCTTTGTATTCATTTTAGTCCCATTTCTTTTAGTCTCACTTATATTTCATCGTATTAGAGCATATTTTTCGTTACAAAAGCTAATCATATTTATACAAATATACCTAGCTATATATTTTTCAATACTATCAGTATCATCAATTGTGACAGGACTTGAACCATTAAAGTTTTTTTACGCAACTTCGCAGTCAACTTATATTTGTATACAGCTTTTGCAAACGTTAGCTTATGTTTTGTACCTAGTGGTATTATTAATGTACTTTGTGTTAGTGTTTTCTACTCATGAGTCTAGCATGATGTCTAAGATGTTGGTTTTTGGTCAAATTTTTGTTGGATTTGCTGTTGGGCTTCATTATTATATGACTGTGTTTCATAGAGCTGTGTTGAGACAACCACCCAAGACTAGCTGGAAGGTGCATGGGGTTTATGCCACGTGTTTTCTTTTGATTTGTTTGTTGGGTACTGCTGAAAGAAGGAAGAAGGCTTATGTTGTTGATGGTAATGAAGAAGGAAAAAAGAGCTGATTATTTAAAGGATACAGATCCTATAAAGTTCTTACAAACATAACAACGAGACCTACTGAAAGACTCGATTTTCTTTACTGTGAAAGAACTTTACCCGTCATGTTCATATCAACTTTAGAGGATCTTAATCTTTATTTAGATGTTTGTTTTTTTATAGATATTTATTATGAGACGTGGGTTGATTAAAGTTATATGATGAACCCATGAACGAATCATTTGTAATAATGAGAAAAAAGTTATTACTTGATTTTATAAAATTATTTACACTTAATGAAGTTGTGTCTAATATTTTGCATTCTTGTGTGTTTTTAGTGATTCGTCTTCGACTTCATGTGAACACGGGTTAACTTGAGCTATAATGGGTGCAACAATTAAGTAATACGAAAGTTTAAATTAGAGGTGTTCTTAGTTCGAGTAATATCTGAATAAACCAAAAATAACTTAACCGAACCGATAAAATATTCGGTTTTCGGTTCGGTTATGTTTTTGGCAATAACAAAACTTCAAACACAATTTTATCAACCATGGCTTTTGAAAATAATATGTGTTTTACGAAATTAGTAGTACGTCGCAAATATTTATAAGTGTATTGTGAGTTGTGACTTCTCACGATTTATCCTCCTGATTCCGTACTTGATTGTAATAAACATTATATTCCTCTCGGTGAAACCTTGATCTCCATCATGCTCGAATTCACGTTTTGTGTAAACGGATGTTTAGAAAAATAAAAAACGTTTCACTTTTTACGAGCACCTATCATTTTCACTTATAATTGATGCTATTGGCTTTATATAATGACTATTTTTATGCTTGTACAAAGTTTTTAACTTTTTGTAAGCTATAATGAGCCAATGAAATCATGCCACGTCAGAAAATAATAAGAACCAATGATTTATTATCTCTATTCCAAGATGCACCACTAAACTATATATCTCATCTTTTCCCTCATAACAAAAGTTTCTTAGAACAAGTAGCTAGCCATGGTTTCATCTACTTCACTTGGACCTTCATGGCACACTTGCTTCTCAACTCGACCGTCCACCGTGACCACCAACGCGGCTACGGTCACAGCCCGAATCCCGTGTAATTATAATTCACATTCATCACCACCACCAATGGTAGTACAAAAAAGAAGCTGGTTAGATAAGTCTATTATTCCTTTAGCTGCATCAATGACTCTTCTACTCTCCCCATATAATGGTATGCTACTTTTGTGCATAGTATAAGTTATTCTACTAGCATATAGTATACGTAAAGTAATATGAAAGTTGTTTGTTTATAACTTAATAAAGAAATATGACCGAAAACATAGATAATATAGAGAATGTCTGCATTAAGTCGCACAACTTTTATTAAACATGACTTTAGAAATAACTGAACAAACAAGCCCTATGTGTAAATACAAATCAAATGACAAACTTTTGAAGGTTTATGTGTTCAGTGTTCAACCATTCCTCATAAATTTTACTGACGTTGCCTCGTGTGTCCGAGTAACCCCTTCTTGGTACAATTAGCTTCAGATTAGTCTTATTTGATGGAAAAATATAACGGGTTAAGCTCGAAACAAGGATACCTTGTTACTAATTGTTGTTTTGATGATGATGGTTTTTAGCCAATGCTCAGATACTTTCCGGCTTTCCTGGATTAGAGTCAATCCCTGGTCCTGAACTACCTAAGATTGATTCACTCGCTCGTTTCAATGGTATTATATGCCTCCCAGAAACTTCTTTTTACATACTCAAAAGAGTATTGAGTTAGATTTTGTAACACAAACTACGGCTCTCGTGTTTTGCAGAAGAAAATCAAAAACGGTATGCAGAGAATGATGCAAGATTTAAAGAGTCTCCGATACTTAAGGAGTTGCTTGAGCGATCTAAGCTGAACAAAGACAAGTAAGCTAATATTTGTGTAGCTTTCATATATATTACCTCAAGATATATTAGGTCAGTTTTAAATACATTGGTGATTAATCTGTGTGATGTTTGCAGGAACAAGCAAGCGATTCAAGACAAGTATTGCATACGAGGTGCAGAATGGGGTGTTGGTGATTGCTCAGCCGAGGGAATGACACCACAAGACAGGGACGAGTTCATTGCAATGTTGAAAAAGAAGGCTGGAGTAGAATGAGATTGTCAATGTAGTTTTGTACTTTTTGTAGATTGGTAGCACTTCCGGTATCATTAATTACATGTAAAATGTTCGGACAAAGATTAATCTTTTACGTCTCAACCATTACTTAACATGTACTAACAAACGGAATAATGTTGAAAAAATGTCATATATGCAAGAAATTAGAGAAATTCGATAAAAACACAAAATCATATGCTTAATGAATCATTATAAGACTGTCTTATAACAATGCTTTACAAAATACAAAGTATTTATGACGTGGGTTGAAATAAACTTTAAACACATAGCATGATACAGCTCCTAGATACATAAAGTACAGGTTATTACAGCATGATCATACCCGAATCACCATTTAAGTTCACAAAATGGGTACCTACGATCCAAAAGACAACATTCCTAACACCTGAGTCAAACAAGATGAGTAGCAACAAAGGTGGAACTAATCTTACTAATAAAAACCCAAATTTCCAAGAATTCTTGCCCTTTTTGAATGCTCAAATTCTCGAAGATACGCACTATGCTTTAATCCATTGACATGAAACTGCATCACTAGACAACTTGAACACATAATATCACAAAGTTCACATAAAAAAGGGTTAGATGAAGGTCCATGCCCATGCCCATGATCCATTTTCCTTGACTGGAAAACTTTGATTTTGTGCAAATTTGTTTCACTATGCATTTTGAGATTGAACACATCAGCAAAGGCTACATTGCAGACGACACAAACAAACCTTGCAGAAGACCGACTACTTGTAGACGGCAGCAAGATCTGAGAGCATTGTGCATAGCAGGCTTCTACCTTCCGCTTTCGGTCAACCAGTGTTTGACTTTCATAAACTGGCACCTATAAGTAAATTTAGCGATTCTGAAAAAAATGTATACCATACCCGTCTTGAAATCAATTCAATTTAGATGGACAAACTCTGAAAACTTCAATAGTCTTAAATAAAGAATAAGATCAAACCTAACTAAGGAATGCAAGCTATATTCATTCTAGCAAACAATAGGAGATACAATGCTATTTGTAGCTATTAATAATGTACAAATGTTTTTGAATTATAGGTATAGAGACGATGGCGAATCGACCCGTTTATCCACCACACAAGCCGCACGCAATGTGTAGTGTCAGGAATTGGCACTCCTCCCAAAGATAGTGTGTGACAAAGGAAACTTTCTGATTTCGGATGGTCACAAGGCTAGATGAACAAATTTCACAAAAAGTATTTTTAGGGAAAGTCAAATCGGAGCCCCAGGTGATGGAATTTGGGCCAGGAAAGTGACCCGTCAAACATCTCATCAGCCGGCAGATTAACGGTCGTGTGTATTCAAAGTTCATAAGGATTACAATTTATACCAACTATAAGGCTCTCAAAATGCCACAAGCTACGGGTAACAATGTTAACCCGACAACAAATCTCATAATGCGTTCTGTGCTCAAAGTATCTATAACTAATGTGATTTCCCTTTGAAAGTTGTGGTCAAATCATTGCAAGATCGTCTTATAACGAGGCTTTAAAAAGAATTAAAAGGAAAGGTTAAAAGATACTTCAAACACATAACGTGATACAGCTTGAGATACATACTATCCTAAAAACGACAACATTCCAAGTTTCCAACCCTTTTATTCAAACAAGATGAGTAGCAGCAAAAAACATGGTTCTAATCTTGCTACTGAAAACCCAAATTTCTAAATATTCTTGCCCTTTTTGCTTGCTCAAACTCTTGAAGATACACACGATGCTTTAATCCATTGACATGAGACCCCATCACTAGACTACTTGAACACAATATATCACAAAGTTCACATAAAAAAGGGTTAGGTATGTTATTTCCAGCCAATTTCTTTGACTGAGAAACTTTGATTTTATGCGAAGTTGTTTCACCGTGCATTGTCAGATTGAACACGTCAGAAAAGGCCACATTGCAGGCAACACAAATAAACCTTGCAGAAGACCGACCACTTGCAGAAGGCAGCAAGGTTTGGGAGCATCGTGCATTGCAGGCTTCTACCTTCCGCTTTAGGTCAACCGTTGTTTGAATTTCAGAAACCGGCACCTATAAGTAAATTTAGCGAATTGAAACAAGGAACCATACCCGTTATGGGTAAACTTTACAATCTTCAATAGTCTTAAGTAAAGGATAAGTTTAAGCCTAATTAAGGGATGCACGCTATAAGTTCAAGCAAACGGTAGGAAAAACAAAGCTGTTTGTGTGGCAATTTATAATTTATAACATTTTTATTATAAATATAAAGACGCTGGCGAACTGACCCATTTATCCATAGCGCAACCCAAACACAGCAGCCTAACCTCTTCATTTTCAGGCCGTCTCGTGTTAGGAATTGGCACTCCTTACCTAAGATAGTGGGTTACAGGGGAAACATTCTTATTTCAGATGTTTACATCAAAAGGCTAATAAACGAAACACAAAAAGCCTCTAGATTCGGGGAATGTCGAAATCAGAGCCCTAGCCCCCCAAATGATGGAATTTGGGCCAGGCGTGACTGCTTGAGACCCGTAAAACGTCTCAGCGGTCCATAGATCAAAAGTTTTGCATGTTCAAAATTCACAACGCTTTGAAATCTATAATAGCGTTAAGGCTCTCAAAATGCGACAACCAAAATTCACATTGCTTTTGAATCTATAATAACACGAAGACCATAGATCAAATTGGATATAGAATATAATTTGACTCAATAATCATTCGTATTTCATTTCAAATCCTCAATAAAGAAATTATTTGCACAAAGATCCCGAAAACCTGATGTGATACTAATAATAGCTCATCTATAACTAATGTAGTTTCCGTTATAAAACTTGTGGTCAAATCTGAGGTCAACGACTATGTCTCGACCCAGTAAGATGACGTTGCATTTCATCCATACTTGAGCAAGAAGATCGACATAAGTCACACCAAATTGGGTTGCTAATCGCTTCTTTTCTCTTCTTCATCTCAGACAAGTTGATTTTGTGTTCTTGACCAACAACATGACCGCTAAGGTGAAAAACAGTAGCAAAAGTCAACTGACACGCTCTGCAAGAAAAAGCATTTCGTTCTTTGAAGGTTGGGTAACTTGACAAAAAGTGCAGCATTGGAGACTTTTGAGAGACATTTGGAGGAGACTCGGTATTTTCCATCTTGGCTTGAATTGGTGGACCCTACAACGTCGATTTCTAGGGTCAAATATCTCGTAAACTCAATTCTTTTAGATGTTATAAAATAACTAGAATTCGTTATAATTATAATCAAATAGTAATAATAGGCTAATAGCAATAGTAACAAAAATAACAATAACAAAATAAAAAACGTCAAGCGTTAAAAAATAATCGTTATTATTTTACTATTATGATATGTTGATATTAACAGTAAAGCAATTAGAATCAAAGTAACTTTTAATTTGTCGCGATGTTGGTATGATGAATATGGTGCACAGTAGCTATTGAGATCATGGGTGGTTATTTTCAGTTTATTAGCTTTTTTTATTTTCTGTTTTAACTGTCTTTTAGTTTTGGCTATATAAAAAGCCATGTTCTTAACTGTCTGGCAGTTTTATTTTGATTAAGAAATTGATAACAAAAGTTGAGACTTCTTTCTCACAATATTCCTGTTATACTCTTCCCACCATCAGTAATTGTTGTTGCGTTAGTTGATACATCATTTGGTATCAGAGCTTTGCCTTGAACCATATCGATGGCTGATGAACAACCACGTGGTCGTGGAGGGCGTCGAGGAGGACGAGTGCGTCGTCAGCCTCCTCGAGGTGGCGA
>BQNB010117486.1:0-16831 GCA_026074375.1 Tanacetum coccineum
TCATATTTCACGAACCTAATTCACTTTCTTTATGACATACTTTCCATAATAATGCAACACATAATTATCCACATATTGACGTAGCAACACATACAAACACGTCACTCATTTCCATTGTCACTACATGTGAAAGAAATGGAGATAACCCTTAATATCTCAAACCCATTCTAAAATGAGATGAACACGCACCTCAAAATGATAATCATGCACACAGATAAATCCAAATAGCACACACATATAACACGTATAGACATTTAGCCAACTCTAAAGGTATGACTAACCTACTCAAATCACGGGTGTTACACCTAGTTTGCTCAATAATGGAAAAGAAACATGTGATAACTGGTTAAATCGTCCTCCAAGAATCATCTAATGAAACTTCCGAAGAACTTCCAAGCTTCTTCTCGTCAAATATAACCTGTAATCAAAGACAAAGTCAACTACACCAAGCGTAAAATGTGAGATATTCAAATATACAATATGAATTTAGGGTTTGACTCGATAAAGCAGTAAAAATATGATGAGAGAATTGTCAAACTCATTGGGTTTTGCAGGTTTATAACAGAAGAATACATATTTTAAATGTTATGCAAGTTTTATTTTCAAAAATAATTAAAAAATTTAAGTTTTCCGAACCTGAGTGTTTGACGCCGTCAGGGTTTTTGTGACCCCGTCACAGTTGTCGTGGTGACGGCGTCGCATGTAAATTGTGACGTCGTCTCCACGTTCTGTGAAAACAAAATTTTTCTTTTTGAGGAAAAAATTTCTGCACTTGATTCCATAAGTTAGTTCCTGTACAAATAGCTGCATAAAACCTGAGATTTGACAATTTACTCACATGACTCAAAACTGGCGCTAATTAATCTAAACAAATTATTTAACATGTTTGAACTTGGTTCAAAAACCGAATAGATTCTCCTACACTTATTTTTTGCAAAATACCTTTGATTGAAATTAAGACGAGGTTAAGAACAATACAAAGCATGATTACAAGATGAAATTCGAACATGATAGAATAAAGTGAAAAAAATAAAACACAAGACACTCCTAATTGCGGGAAAAGTAAATATTAGGTTGCCTCCCAAGAAGCGCTTTTCTTTATTTTACGAGTCTTGTAGCTAGACTCGAAGTCCTTATTACTCATTAAGCTTGATGATACTTATGTTGTTAGTTTTGATTTTTTCAATTGTTTCCCTATCTCTTTTATAAGTGTGTCTAAGGTTCATGCAAGCTTTGTAATATCCTTTTCTCTTTTCAAGGACATGCTTAAACCCCTTTTTTCTAATCTTCAAGTTTTTCACAAAGAATGCCTCAAACTTATCTTTTTCAAAAGGAGATATTAAGTCTAATTCTTTTGTCCTTTGAGGCATTCTAAATACGACCTTGTCGTCCCTTTGGGCAAACCTAATTAACCCTAATGATTCGTCATAAGTGAGCTTAGATGTATGCGCAAAAAGTTGTCCCAAGACTACTTTACTTAACCCACTGTCAATGATGTTGTCCAAGTCTTCTAAAATCATAAAGTCTACAACATAAACGAAGCACCCGATAAATATATGCATATTTTTGGCTCTTCCAACAAAGTTGCAAAACTTATATGGTTGGTATGGGTTTCTACGTGCCTGAAAGGATATTTCTCTTATTTTGTTGTAGCGGGCACAGGACATGATGTTGACAGGAGATTGCAGGTCGATGTATGCATGACCCGTGTAGACAGTGCCGATTACGCAAGGAATATTTAGACTCGGGGTGGGGGGGGGGGGGGGGGGGGGGGGGGGGGGGGGGGGGGGGGGGACTCCATGGGTTCGCTCTTTTATTTTGGGTTTCTGGGGTCGAGAACGAAGGTTGGGGTTTTCCTAAAGCTTCTCTGATGGTAAGCTAGTGCTTTTAGGAACCTATCTTTGAACAGTTCTTCCACAAAATTGTTTTTTTGTTGCGTTCTTAATTCAAGTTCCTTAATTCTTTCCTCATGGCAGAAGATCTCGGAGTCAGAAGATTGGTTGGTTAATTCATTCATAGTTTTGAAAAGGAGAGAGTCAATGGTTTGCCTCATTTGCAAAAGTTTGTTTATTCGAGCCGTAAACTTAGCGTTAGTAGTGAAAGGCGGTTCCTGAGAAAAGGATCCTAAGGTCGTTGATGGATTCACACTCTCCATAGTGAATAGCGGAATAGTCAATGGGAATTACGAACAAACACACAAAGAAAAGATAGACTACGAGAAAGCTAATATGCGAAAATTAAATCTTACTTGAAAGGATTCAAGCAAGTAGAACTAAGTTAAACTATGATCAATACCTAACTATTCTCCATGCAGCGGCGCTAAAAACTTGATGCGGTCGTCGTAAGACTTCTACACGAAGTTTTACAACTCTCTAGGCAGAGTACCTAACCGTTGTAGTAGTAGTATAGGCAAGACTCGGGGGTTGTTATCGTTCTCTAGGGGAATAGGTTAGGAAGGCTTGATCACAGTCTAACAGAATTCTAAGGGTTGAGGGAAGATTTTTTTTTGTGTTTTTATATTTTATGAAAGCAGGTAAAATCATATATTGGAGAGGTGGTTGGTTTTAGCTATTAAACTAAATATAAACTAAACTAGTGGTGATAACAATATAATAAAAGACTATGTTTATTTAATCATGTATCCCTAGATTGCTTCTCCTAGTGTTGTTGCTTTGTCACACTTGTGGTGATCTATGTAATTATTTCCTAAGTCATGAACGAATTACATGAACCTGTCGTCTATTTAATATTCCGTTAAGGCAACGCACAAGTAAGGTAGTATGAAGACTATTACAAGGCCCCTAAGAGTATATTAAATGCATTTGAAATATATTAAGAGTGGATCAACCATAAAAGGGGCAAGGTAGTATGAAGACTGTTACCCGATGGTATCCTTTCTACACAATCATGTTTTCCTAGACATATCAACAACGATACAAACAAAAGCTGGTTTTCTAAGACCTAACATGCATATTCATCACAAGAAGCAACACTACTAAGATCTACATCCTAGGTTTCATACAATCATAAATAAACACAATAGAAGGTTTAGCCAAGCATGTTATAGATAAAGCAAGAACAGATAAGAATCACACAACAAAACATATTGAATGATTAAATAAGTCTTGATTAAAACATGAATTGAAGGAAGTACAATAGGGTTTTGAGGCCCTAAAATCGTCCCTAACAGCTGCTAAACGAACTAGGGTTCGTCCCTTTCTTTTACTCTAAAGTTACACACTTAAAACCCTAAAAACGGATTTGTATATATAGGAAAATCGTGCGACGGCGGCGCGTTTTTAATCGTGACGCCGTCGTGACAAGAAAATTCTAGATAATGTTGGGTCGTACAATCATGACCGCCGGTCTTAGACTTGTACGCCGTTTTGATATCGTTGTGACGGCGTACACGAGTAATCAGTGATGCCGTCTTCCACTTTTGAAGAGAAATTCTTGAGCAATGTTGGTGTAGGTCGTACTCTAGTCTGTTTCTTTTCCAAATAAGCCCAAGTCACGTGTATTTCTTCCAATGCCTTCCAAAATCAAAATACCCTGTAAAAGGAACGAATTAGTACGCTATTTTGGTCATAAACCGCAAACGATTAGGGGTTAAACGGCCCCGAAAAAAAAGTGTATACAAATGACACCTGATTGATACTTTTTTAGCTATATATATATATATATATATATATATATATATATATAATAGTGAATAAATGCTTAATACATATATAGTAAAATATAAACCAAAATATCAATTAAGAAGAAAGAGAGGGAGAGTAAATGTATTACTCTAAGGCCTTCTAAGAGATTACTTTTGACCAAAGTAAAATCCAAAAACCTTCCCGAATCGTTTCCGCGAACGAGGCCGTGAATTAAAAATCGAGGTTAAGTTCGTGAACGAGTTGATTGAATGATCAAATTTTTGATTATGAGATTCTATTTCTACAAACTAAGATGCAAAAACAGTAAAGCAAAGCCTAAAAAATGAAAGCAATTAAAGATTAAACAAAAACTGATAAGCGGGATCCTAAACCCCGAGGCTTTAAAAAACCAAAATCTAAAAATTTTAACCCTAGACAAATGCAAATTTTAATTTTTCAATGTCTAAATGATAAAAGAAATTTTTTTAGAGAAAAAGAATTAAATTCTTTGACTTTTATTTTTTAATTATGAATTAAAAACGGTTGTTAATTCTAAAAATATTATAAAAAATAATTAAACTAATTTAGAAAAATCTAAAAAAATCAGAAAAAGTACTTTTAACTATTTAAACCTAAGAAAATAAAATGGTTGCAAACAGCTTATAAAATAAGCTGAAAATCAAGCTAAAAAGAGCTGAAAGGACTAAACTGCCAAAAGGGTTAAAAGAAAAACGGCGTTGAATGTATAAACGAAAAAAACCCAGGGAGTTGGTGAGTGTGTGCTGTGATAAGGTGTTGGCTATGTGAAGGGGAGGTCACTGGTTTCGCCCCATGTGCTTCCCTTTTTGAAAAATTATTTTTTTTAATTTCCTTTTTGAAAACAAAAAACAAAAAAGCCAAGAAAAATAAGCAACCATTAACAAAACAACTTTTCTAGAAAATAAAAAATAAGCTAAGAAATAAGCTCAAAGAAAATGGCCAGTTTTAAGCTTTAAAACTAAATGAACAAAAAGTTAAGACAAATTGGACTTAAAGGACTCAATAATCAATAAATAAGACTAAAAAAGCTAAGAATAGACCTAAAGCTAAATCTAATAAGCACTAAGGGCCACCAAATAAAGCACACCAAATAAGCTTGAAATAAGCTCAAAAGAGCACATATACAACTTTGAGCTAGTACTAGCTAAAGCTTAAGTTTAAGTACATTTAGCTTTTATCAAAACTCAATTAGCACATTTAAAACAAATAAGCAAACCACAATCTTATCATGGTCTAACTAAATAGCACTCAAAAACGGAATAAGTAAAAAGCAAAAGCGAAAAGCTCATTAAGACTAAAACATATGGCAATTTATAAGACTCAAAAGGATTTATAACAGTTTTCCACTAATATTTTGACACAAAAATAAGCGTACAAAAGCTTAAAAACAAAAACTCAAAAACAAAAAACAGCTAAAGTCTATTCCCCATATATGAACACTTAAAATAAAACTTTTAAGTAAAATGAACAGAAATAGCTAGAAAATTAGTTGTCAAAAGTGACAGTTCAAACTAAAATATCTTTTGGTTTCTTTTGATCTTTTTGCACAAACATGAAAAATAACACAAAACAAGGACTTAAAACATTTGACACTTAATTACAATGAGTAAATACTGCATACAAGACTAGATTGGAACACAAAAGTAACAACTAAAGAGTAGTTTTAGAAAAAGTCACCAATAAGCTGTTAAAATGACTTTTTAACTATGAAACTTTGCAATTAAGCTCAAAACCTTAAAACTTAGCTAAAAACATGATAACACTGATTATATCTACTAACTAGACTGAGATTAAGCTAAAACAAGTTGGCTTATTAGCCAAAAGTGGCCTTAGCAGTTTTAACTTTAAGTTAAAATTGCTAATCCAAACACCCCTTTAACTTTGGAAATCCTACTTATAAGCTGAGACAGATTACAATAAGCCTTAAAATCTGAAAACAGTTTAAGTACAATGATATTTAAGGACAATTAAGCATAAATTTCTGAGAAATAAGCACATTACAATAAGCTACTCTAAATGGCAAGAATTGGACAGTTTATATAAAAAGATGAACTAATGATATCAAACCTACAAATAAGCACTAACTATCAACTAAAGACAATAATAAGCATAAATAAGCAATTTTAAACAGTAAATAAGCAATAAGCACTTTTTAAGCTAGAAATGAAAAAATGAACTTACAAAAGCCTTTGCTCAAAACAAGGCTAACACATGCTCTTTAGAGCTTATCAACAAGCTCTAGCTTGTTTTCACAAGCTAGTAAGGTCATAAAAGCCCATCCAAATCTGGCTTTTCTTCCAAAATAAGCTGAGGTATTTAGGGGTGAATTTTTGGTGAACTTTTCTTAATCACTTAACAGTTATATAAAAGTCTATATTACTTTATTAGAACAGATTAAACAAGAGCTTATGGAGCTTATCAAACATTTTCAAAGCTTATAATTCATAAGAAAAACAGACTTTAACATAAAAACTTAAAATTTCATTAATCTTCAAACTGAGTACAAAACTTTTTAAGGAAATACCATAAGCTGAAAAATACAATATTGATTAATTAAAAGCTACTCTAGAAAAACTACTCCTCTAATCTGTGAAAATGGCTTTCCATTTATAGCCGAATAGAGAAGCTTCAGAGTCTTCATGTGTGTTTCTTCTGTGAGAGGGATTTAGAGTGCTCTTCAAGCCATGAAATCCTAGCCTTTGAAACCCGTTTGTGCTTCTTTGAACCCAATCTAAGCCCTTGATCAACTTCGTCCAATAAAATTCTAAAGGATTGCCAAGGTGGCTTTGTTTTCATCTGGGGTGGGGTTTAGGTTAAGGGGTGTGAGTGTTGTTTGTCGTGGTGCAGGGGAGAGGTGAGAGTGACAGATAAATAGTAGCATTGGCGGGAATTTTTGATTTGGGTGTTTGGGTTAACGGGTGTTAATGGAAAAAGGATTAACGGGGTTGGCGGAAAGTTGGGTTGAGGAACTAATTGTGTAAATAGTTGGGGACTAATGGTGTAACTAACCAGGGACTAACCGTGTTAGTCCCTAAGGACTGACGGTGTAAAGAAAATGGGTAAAGGGTTAATGGGTGTTAGTGTTTGGTTCATGGGCTTATATGTTGGGCTTTGGTTATTTAATTTGGGCCGGGCTTTAATTAAATGGAATTTTGGGCTTTTGATTTAACAAATAAGCTTAATGGGCTGACTCGGCCCATTAACTTGGGTGCGGGTTGGTCCATTTAAGATGCACACGTCTTTGGCTTTGACTTTTCACGCTCTCTTCATTCCCGTACTTGGTTTTGTCGGTTTTGGCTTCATTTTTTTCCTTTAGTGAATATCCGTTACCTGCATAGTATACAAAGTAAAACAAGAATATATTTGGCATTTTATGTTCGTTTTTGATCATTTAGGCTCGTTTTAATAGGTAAAAGGTATGTGTAATTAAGCACATACCACTCATCAATGAACAGTGTAATTTATCTACAAAACAACTACAATACCAAAAAGACATTACAATGAAATGATTCATTCATTAGAAACCAAAACTTTAAAGCATACATTCATCAAAAAACAAAAGGACAGAAATGTTAACCAAAAATAACCCAAAAGCAAAAAAGACAACCCCCAAGCCAACCTTCTACCATTTACAGATATTTATAAAATTCAAGCTCCTTGAGGACCTGCAGGAGCAACTGTAAAGCAACCTTCCTCATCTCCATCGCCTTGATCAGATCATCCTTCTGTAGACCCTTAAGTTCCTCCCTCGTCTTATACACCAGCAAATTTCCTGGCAAACATTCAAGCTCTTGTATAAACAAAGGCCTTTTATCTATACTTTCAACCAACTGCCTCGTTAAAATGTTAAGTTCAGTTGCTAGTTGAGCTTCCCTCTGCGTCTTCATGTCGAAATAGACGAGCAATTAATCTCGCAGCTTGCTTGAATTTGCTAAGAGCCTGAGTTCCCCCAAATGCACAAACCTATGGTCAGCAACCATAGAAAAAGTTTGGTTTTAGGATAGTGAAAGGGTTTAGTACGTAAAGGTAATGTATGCATGTGTTTTGAATATGAAGGACCAAATGCGAAGTGGATTTAAATACAAGTGAATACATGGATATTAAGAGACTACAGAAACGAAGAGTCAAAAACGCAATTGTTACATTGGGAAGGTAAATGTAACACGCGGCTAAAAAAATTTCAAGGACCAAGCGTGCAAGTAACGTGTAGAACACTTATTGTGTATTTTGGCGAGAAATGAAAACCAATAGAGCATTGAGGGACTAACGGTGCAAGTTACAAAAACTATATCAAAACGACGGGGTAACCCAACGGGCAACGGTCATAAAGTCTCCGCCTTTTTTACTAGACAAAAACACAAACAAAGGCAAAATTAGAAAACCGTTTCAAGAATGTCTTCATCTTCTTCCTTCGGTCCTACAGAGTGTAACTATGGGCTTCCATTGATGACGCTCACCTTTTGGACACGTGAAAAACCTGCTAGACGATTTGGTGTTTTCCTTAACAAATATGTAAGCCGTTGCATTTTTCTAGATCTTAGTTTATTAGCTAAATATAAATTCTCTTATTTTCAGAAGAAAAAAAATCAAGCACTACAAAAGATGGTATTTGTGTGATCCGAAGTTAGAGATTAAATGGTACAAATATCAATTATATGAGATGCATATGCTTTTTAATCCCTCGCAAAGAGAAGAACTAGAAAATGAATTAACAAGCCAAGAAGAACTTGAAGTCCTTCAAGTTGAGTTTGCTGATATGGAAGGTCAAATGCAACAACTCATGGAAGAATTGAAGAAAAGTCAAAAGAATGATTTCTTTTAGAAGTCAACTGCAATAGTGTTTAGGGTTGTGGCTTCGTTTATGTTTGTTATGAATTAATTAGTTTGGGTTTATTTGGTTTAATCAGTTGTATAAATTATCCATGATCAGTTGTTGTTCTTGGTGTCAAATGGTTATATAGATTATTTGACTTTTGCTAATTCATAACAGTGAACCCAATTGACTTTTGTTTACTATATTAGTCAAACAAATTAACACATACATCCACAACAATATGACTGACAACCAAAGCTATTCATTTCATCAATAAACTCAAAACCACATTCATCCACAATACCATAACAAATTACCTACCCAGAACATCTACCAAAAAACCAACTACCCTAAACCTTCACATTGTATAGTAAACATAAAACTCAAACACAACCCAGCCGATGATGAGAAATTTCATCAACTTGAGTCGCTTTTCTTCAACCATAGCAAAGATTTCTTCAAGCTCATTACGTGACCTCAACAACTCTGGGATAATATGAACAGACCTTTGACTTGACAAATGTTGGACTCTGAAAATAAAAGAAAAAGGATATGTAAATAAACAAACAAAATGATTCGTTAAATAGTTTTTGATCCGATCATACTTACAAGTGTAGGACAACCATAGAAACGACGATCAGGATTCCGATTAGTCCATGATGTTACGAACCATTTTATAATTTATGTCTTATTCCTTGCAAACCATCATTTATAATACATGGAAACGAGTTAGGGACCAATGGTGCAAGCGCTAAACGACAAAAAAACAGTAAAGCACCCGTTTGAAAAAATGAAAAAACAAAAAAAATTAAGCCAGGGACCAACGGTGAAAAGATGAAAAAACATTAGAAATGACTAAAATGCCCATCGTTGAAATACCAAACTAACACCAGTTACGTATAACGGGGCTCGAGGGACCAAACGGCTAAAGAAAATCGACTTTAAGGATTAACGACATCGACCCCGTTATCCAAAGACTGAATCTGCAATTGGGCCTAAGTATAGGGACGAACGGTGTAATTTACCTTAAAATATATTTGCTTAAAAACTCTTAAAGTGGAGAATGTAAAATTATTAATATACCCTTGCTCCATATTGTTTCTAATATTATACTTTGCACCCATATATTTTCCTTTTATAACTAATTTTATGTTTAAAGGTTGACTATAAGAGAGCTAGGTAAAGTGGTACTCCACTGTATGTCGTTGGTACAAATTCGATACGATACGAAACTGGTTAAAAACACGACAAATATTAGAAACTACGATACAACAACTAATAAAAACTACGACTGGGGATAATATTTTCCTAGGATCGCGTCTTTGAGTTTTTCGATATAAGCCGCATCTTCTCGCGTCATCCCCTCGAACTGAAATTAAGAAACTTCAATTCCACGAATTTTTTTGCGTTTCGATAAAATCCAATTTTCTCTTCCTGGACCATATCTTTGAAAGGTTTTTTACCATTCGAAGATGATCCTGCTGATTTGGACGAGTCGGATTTTGACTCTTGGTAGGCATTGGATTTCCTAGAGAACGTGATATTGTATCCTCTCGAAATAGCTCGTTCGGATCTTCAATGTCCTCGTTCGTGCAGACACGTCTTCCAGGAACAACGGCTTTGACACCACGCCATTTGTGATGATCTTTCAACACATCCCACGCTTCATAGTGAACAAACGGAAACCCCCAAGTTTTGGTAAACGTCTTATAATAACAAGATATCCACGTTGAATCATTTTCACCACTCAACCGTTGATGTTCTCGACAACCTCGACGAATTTATTGCAATCACGTGTCAAAGTTGTCCACTTCCCTGTTATCATATCCTTTGTACGCTTGTAGGATGCAAGGCGGTTGTATTCACTAGTAACTTTATGCCAAAACAACTAGAAGTTCGGTCCATGCCAAGTCGTGGGTCCTCTGGAATTCGTATGTACATTTCAGCCAAAAAATTTCTTCTGATTGTTGCCAACGGGTATGTGCGACGTTGGTTTTCTTTGTTCGAGTCTTTTTTTCCTTTTGATTTTGCTTTTACTTTTCTGACGGGAGACGACTCGATTGTGAAGTTTGTGATAGCGAATGCATTGGTGAGTCACGTAAACGTTGTTGCGGTGGCATCATTGGTGTTGATCGTGAAGAATTAACGAGATTCATTTGCTTGAAGAATTGTTGTTGTTGTTGTTGGTATTGTACATACGCCATTTGATTCAATTGATCTTGGTTCATATGCGCTGCGAACGACGGTTGTGGAAAATATGACATCGGGTTTTGGTTTCCATATTTTCCGAATGAAGGCGTCGGGGTTTGCAGGTATTGAGAAGAATGGGCGAATGACGGTGTTCTGGGTGATGGGGAGTTCGAATAGCGAACGAAGAAGGCGTATAAAAGATATTATTAAGTAGCCAATCGTTAATTTGTTGAGACATTTTTTGAAGGTAATATGGAAATTTATATGAAATTGTAGTTGAAATTGTAGTTGTATTGTGATTTTTTGAAGGTGATGGGGAGTTCGAATAGCGAACGAAGAAGGCGTATGAAATTGAAATTGTATTTATATGGAAATTTAATGTTCGTATTTTATTTATGGGGGAATTGCATATATATCCTTCCTAAACCCATTAATTACATATATATCCAACATAAAATAACAATTACATATATATCCTTCTTAAACTAAAAATTTATCAAATATATCCAAATTATTAATTGATGCATTACTTAAACTTTAAAATACTCAAAATATATATTACAAAACTAAATTGTCTGTTATACCCTTATTCATTAACACTTACTTATCATTGTTAATTGATTCAAAACAAGTTAGGTCACCCGCGCTCTGCTGCGGGATGTTTGGCGGCCGGTGTTTTCGGCTAGACGTGTTAGAAAGTATGTTTTTGTAAAAAAAAATAAAAAATTAACGGTTGTTAAGCAACGACCGATTTAAAGCACTGTTTTGGTGCATTCTAAAAAAAAAAACTAACTGTCGACCGCTAGTGGGGAAATGGGTATTTTAAAAAAAAATAAAGAGGGCAGTTTTTCTAATTATAACACATGTGCGAGTTGGTATTTCGTAAATATTATGAGGGCTATTTCGTAAATAAAAAAAAGTTGGAGCGGGGGGGTCTGGGCGGACCTGGGTCGGGTCGACCCGACAACACCAATAACTCAGAAAGTGTGATGAAATTTTGAAAAAAAAGCAAAAAAACAATTTAATTTTTTTTTTTTTATAATGTTTCGGAATCATTCATAAAAAAAAAGACCGACGCTAAAAAAAGTTCGAGAGAGTATTTAAAAAAAGAAAACAAAATTTTTTTTCTGAAGGAAAAAAAAAAACCGTCGGACAGGTAGGGTTGAGCGGCATATTAAGATGCACCCCGTGTAAAAAAAAAGAAAATTTTACTAAAATTATTTTGAGAAAAAAAAGTTTATTTTTAAAACTTTTTTGATGAACAAAAAAAAAAAAAAAATGTGAAGAAAAAAACTAACTGTTAAGAATAAAATATTCATAAAAAAACATACCGATTGGCTCCGACTGGCGCGAGAGGGTATGTTCGAAAAAGGAAAATGGAAAAATTATATTAAAATTTTTTAGAAAAAAAAAGGACCGGGACGATTAGATTATGCGTAGCGCTAGGTCTTAGTAAACTAAAGGTATAATTCATAAAAAAAATACACCGATGACTCAAACACGCGAGAGGGATTTCGAGAAAGGCAAAGGAAAATACTATTTAAAAAAAATTTTAGAAAAAAAGGAACGGGACGATAGCGAGCGCAGTAGGTCAGAGGAAACTTAAAGGTTTATTCATAAAAAAACACACCGATGACTCAAACAGCGCGAGAGGGTATTCCGAGGAAAAAAAAGTAAATTTTTATTAAAAAGTTTTTTGAAAAAAAAAGTTGATAAAAAAAAAGGTTTGAAAAAAAAAAAGCCAAATGTAAGAAAAAAAAAAAAAAAAAAAAAAAAAAAACCTCATAAATTGGTGGTGCCGGGTCAAGGAGGTTTTCCACCCTTAAAATACTCAAAATATATATTACAAAACTGAATTGTCTGTTATACCCTTATTCATTAACACTTACTTATCATTGTTAATTGATTCAAAATTGTTATTTTACAACTGTCGATTTATGGCAAAGTTTTACAATAATTAATATAATCAAATGCACTGAGTATTATGGAAAAACCCAAGTACCCAACAACTACTACCGAATCGATATGGTAATTAAGAAACCAAATTAATTAAACATCCAGATAACTTTTACGTCTTGTTGTAAATTTAACAAAGAAGATACTCCCTCCATCTCATTTTTATTGTCCACGTTTTTTTTGGAACGTCCCAATTTAATTGTCTACTACTAAAAATAGATAGAGAAGTTTGATAAAGTTTACTATATTACCCTTGTTTGAAATTATTATTACAAACTTTAAAGAAGACTTTAATTAATTAGCTAAGGGTAAAACTGTCATTCTGTCAAAAAGTAAGAGAGCGAAAGCAGTAATAAATGCATTTTTATTAAACTGTGTGTTTTTTGTCGGGGGGCAATAATTATGAGACGGAGGGAGTATGATTTTTAATTGCAAAGTTAACAAAAAGAAATAATGGTTAATATGTATTAAATTGGGGTTCCGTGAATTTAATTTGGGTCGGCACTGTAAATGGATTTGTTGAGTCTTTTTGTTCTTACGTATCATCTGAAATGGGTATTATCACAATTTGATTTGGGTTTCATTCAAAAATTAATTGATACTTGATAATTGGTTACGGTTTCTATGTGATATGATTAAGTTATCATGAGAAGCTGAAAGAAAATGAAAGAAGAAGATAATGTATAACGGTCCAAGTATAACTAAATAATAAATACTCCATCCGTCCTATTTTTATTGTCCACGTTTCCTTTTTGGGATATCCCAATTTAATTGTCTACTACTAAAAATAGATAGGAAAGTTTGATCAAGTTTACTATATTACCCCTGTTTGAAATTATTATTACAAACTTTGAAAAAGACTTTAATTAATTAGTTAAGGGTAAAACTGTTATTTTGTCAAAAAGTAAGAAAGAGAAAACCGTAATAAATGCACTTTTCTTAAACTGTGTGTTTTTTGTCGGGGGACAATAATTTTGAAACGAAGGGAGTAGTATGTAATTTGGGGTTTTTGTAATGTGTGATTTAATTATTTGGATATATTTGATATATTTTTTGTTTAAAAAGGATATATATGTAATTATTGTTTTAGGTTGGATATATATGTAATTAATGTGTTTAGGAGGGATATATGCAATTCCCCCTTTATTTATTGCAGTTGCATTTTGAATTGTTTGAAATCAAATGCTGAAGAAGTTGATAATTTGAAATTTTTTCACCTCAAAGTTTGACATAACAACTCGAAATTTAGCTAAAGAATAATTTTTTTTCAATTTTTCCTACTCATAGAGCCATGTTTTTGATATAAAAGCGGGCTCGAGAACATGGTATAGAGCCCGTTTTTAAAACCAGGCTCTATTTGTGTTTCACATTGAGTCCATCCCCTTTTGAGCCCGTATGAACAACCGGGCTTATGACCCTTTCGGCCTTTCCAACAAGGCTCTATGAGCTTTTTTGTAGTAGTGACTCTAAACAACATAAATCTATTTCTTACACAAAACACATAACGACAATTTCACAACTACAATTATTTATCGCCCCTTTAAATTTTTGACGCTGCATGCGAATACTCACCTAGCATGCATAAAATATTTAATACAAAAATTATTTATCGACCATCTGAATTATTGACTGTTGAGCTAATAATGGTTTATCAAATACTAGTAAATAATCTGGTGGAAAACAAGAAGATTATGTACAATACCAAAATTTTGCTTGCAACTATTAACCATGGTCCATGGATTATTCGTTCCTTTTTTCCTCCGCGTCTCGCTTGTACCGTCTAGTGCATATTTAAGTGACCAATAAACTTGAAAAATCTTTTGTATCGAATGAATCTCTTGAAAATAGCCTTTGATCAGTAAAAAAAAAAAATACTTAGTACAAAATAGTTTGTCAACAACTATTAGTTTTTTTTTCAGCAAGAACTATTAGTGTTTCAAATGGTATATATATGGATAATTTTAGTGTTCTAAAACCTTCACTTATAATTTTCATCTCCCAAACTCCTTAACCTAAACCGTAAAACCGTAAAGTATTAGTCAAATTCACAATTTTGTCAAACCACTTATATTTTTCATTGGCCTCAAGCCCTCAATGTAACCTAAACCGTAAAACTCAATTTTGTCAAACCACAACCATTGTCCAATCATATTGATAAAGGGTGCAATAAATAATATATATTATTAATATATGAAAAGTTAAAGATTGATGTATTAGTAGTATTTCTGATCCATCACCAAACTATAGCATAACCAACATTGCATGAATTTCTATAATTGACACCTAAATTATACCATTCCAACAAATATCATGCAAAACAATTCATTAATATCCTTAGAAATAGATCGTTTAATTACATTAAAACACTTTTGCTTCTGAAGTAGATATGATCCAGTTCTAACATGTGTATCTTTGAGATATCATTTAGGACAATCGAAAACACAAAGACAATACTGGCCAGCAGGATACAAAGGTTCGCAATATCCACTACCAGTGTATTTTAGATAGCAATTTGCCCGACATTCATATAAGTCACAACGATTTGGGTCGTACACCGCCCGACAATCTTTTTCAGCCATTGAAACTCCAACTGAGAAACCAAAAAGAACCAAATACATGTCATTTTATCAAACAGAAAATATAGATATTACGTATAGAATATAATATATAATTCGATTTGAAAGGATCAAGAGAACGAAGTTGGAGACGAACCTGCAATAACGATGAGGAGGAGCAACAGGCAAGTAATCTTAACCATCTTTATGTTGATATTGATAATCACTTCAATGTGTATAGTAGTTTTAGTTGTCTTGATTTAGTGTTGCTTATGTTGGTTTATATAGACCAAGTATGTATCTTTTTATTCAGGGAATATTATTATTCTTAGAAGTTGGAAGAAGAAAATCACAAACTTTATTATGAATCTTTAATGCAAAACCGATTTGGGTGATAAAAAGGTTTGACAATTATTACTAGAGGTGGCAATTTTGACCCAAATATAAAAGAATGAGTTTAATTGGGTCATTTTTTTAATTATTTGGGTCATTTGGGTCTTTAAGTTAAATGAAGTTTGGGTCCAATGGGCTTTTAAACATACTTTTAAATTAAATGAATGGGTCTAATGGGTCATAGGAATGGGTCGAATGGGTCAACCTAGTTAAACTTTAACCTAATTAGTTATAACTTCTTAAAAAGTGATATACTCTAATCATAACTTTTTTTTACGTTTATACGGTTTTTGGACGTTTTAATCTCTTTTTTACGTTTTCGTCAAATTTCTTAAGTTTTCGTCCGTTTTTTTACATTTTCGTCAGATTTCTTACGTTTTCGTCAGATTTCTTACGTTTTTGTCTGTTTTTTTACATTTTCGTCCGATTTCTTACGATTTCGTCCGTTTTTTTTACGTTTTTGTCATATTTCTTACGTTTTCGCCCATTTTTTACGTTTTTGTCATATTACTTACGTTTTCGTCCGATTACTTACGTTTTCGCCCTTTAAACAGACGAAAATGAATGGAAACGTAAGAAAACAGACGAGAACGTACGAAAACGAACGAAAACAGGCGTAAATATAAAAAATGGACGAAAACGTAAGAAATCGGACGAAAACGTAAAAAATAAACGAAAACGTAAGAAAACGGACGAAAACGTATGCAAACGTAAAAAAACTAACGAAAACGTAAAAAATCGGACAAAAACGTAAAAAAGACGTATGCAAACGTAAAAAACTGACGAAAACGTAAAAAACGAACAAAACATAAAAAAACGGATGAAAACGTAAAAAACAGACGAAAACGTAAAAAACGGACGAAAGCGTAAGAAAACGGACGAAAACGTAAGAAATAACGTAATGAATCGGACGAAAACGTAAAAAACGGACGAAAGCGTAAGAAAACGGACGAAAACGTAAGAAATAACGTAATGAATCGGACGAAAACGTAACAAAACGTACAAAAATGTAAGAAAATGGTCGAAAACGTATGCAAACGTAAAAAAACTGACTAAAACGTAAGAAATCGAACGAAAACGTAAGAAATCGGACGAAAACGTAAAAAACGGACGAAAACGAACGAAAATGTAAGAAATCGAACGAAAACGTAAGAAAACGAACGAAAACGTAACAAAACGGAAGAAAACGTAAGAAAACGGTCAAAAACGTAAAAAACCATATGCAAACGTAAAAAAACTGA